>CAEGAD010046414.1:0-25000 GCA_903067055.1 Poeciliopsis paucimaculata | reverse complement strand
CTCATACATTCCTAACAACATGTCCTCATTAGGAAATAGAAACAACCCCCACACTGTTCTACATGCTAAGATAAAGCCAGAATCAGCTCAAAGGGCAGGTATGTGATACTGAGGCACCCCTTAGACGCTTCAGTATCACATACCCCATACTGAAGCAATAACAGGGATAATTTGTCAATCTTTGGTTAAATTCATAACTACGTCAAGGAACCTGCACCACATCCATTCTCATTGAAAACTGGATATCAGTATTGACCAGGATTGATGCACCTGTCAATATCAGACTGGGTGGGGGTGGTAACAAAGTTATTTCAGCCATTACTATGAATAATAATTAGTAAGGATTTAATTACAAATATCTATAATGATATTTCAAAAATATACCAAGAAGGTGATGCGATAAAGGAGGTTGAATGGAAAATTAGAAGTTGTACTTGAATTTGCTGTACTGACAATTACTATAAAACATTTAGTAGATCTTAAAAAGTCTAAAATCATTATGCCCCTTTTACTCTTGACACTTCTTTTTTTTTAAATGGCATTTTTTGGATAGTGAATTGACAGGAGAGTGGGTAATCAGAGAAGGGGGAAGGCATGTCTCAGAGAAGGGGGAAGACATGTGGCAAAGGTCGCTAGGTCGGGATTTGAACCTGCGACGGCCACATCAAGGACTAAGGGCTATGTATGTGGGTTGTGCTTAACCGCTGCTCCACCACATCACCCGTACTCTTGACATTTCTACATTAGATCCAGTAGGACAGGTGGGCAAAATACTAAATACTAAAGTAGTTAGTATTTTGTAAAATACTTATCAAAGTATTTTATAAATAAATAAATGTCACAAATAGTCTAAGAAATTACCCAAATAAAAGTAAAAAAAAGTATTTTGCCAAACGTCTTTTTGAGTAAAATCATTATATAGTTATACAGTTGAAATCAGATATTTATGCTCAATTTACAAATAGACAACCATCTTTTCTTATTGTCATGTACTAAATCAGGCTGAACTTACTGTCTGGATTATCACAGGAATGTCTATGTGCTAAGTACCAGAAAGAGAGAGAAATTGCTGAAAATATTTTCATCATCCATCAAACTCGAAAGTTTTCAGACACTTAAGTTGCTATGCTGTTTAAAGTATAGGAAAACACAGATTATGTCATGGCTTTGCACATTTCTAATAAGTTCATTCACAACATTTGAGTTAAATAGATGCACACCTGTTGAATTACTTTAAGGGAACACCTCAAACGGACTGTTTACTTGTGTGGCAAGGAATAAAGCAAAAGAAAATGCCTAATACATCAGAAAGAGAACTGTGGACCTCCTCCAGTCTGGTTCATCATTGGTTACAGTTTCCTGGTTGCATCTTCCTTAAACAATAACAAACATGTATTAAACCAACTAGAATGTCCAGACATACTGTTCAGGAAGGAGATGCTTCTGTACCCCGGAGATTTACATGTTTTTGAGAGAAATGTGTTTTTCAACCCCATAAGAAAAGAAAAAATACTTTGTGACGATGCTTGCTGAAGCTGGTGAGTGGTTCTTTATCAATTTCTCTTTAACTTTTCAACATTTTGTCATATTAAATTCCTAAACCTCGGTGTATCGTCTTGGTTGGTACAAAAACTATACTAAAGTAAGAGTAGCATTACTTCAACATATTTTTTCTTAAGTAAATAAAAGTAAAAAGTAGCCTAAGAAAAAAAAGAAAAGTCAAGTAAAAAAGTTTTAAAAAGCATTTTGCTAAAAGTCTTACTTAAGTACCGAGTAACCGATCATTACATCTGATTTAATATTTCGAAATGATAAAATGATGTCATCAGACAAAGTTATGTGTAAATTCAGGAACTTTAAAGACTGAAAAAACTAATCAAAATAATAAAAAACATATTACAAATACAGATAAAAGGTAAGATATACTTTGTTTCTTCCAGGAAAATTGGTGACAAAAAAAAGAACGCGTACAAATAAGAAATCTTGCTTCATAAACTGTAGATATATTTAGGTATGTTCATTTTTAGTTGGAAAAAAAAAATTATGTTTGTTATTTTATTTAGTGTAACTATAAATAACATCCAGAAATTTCACTCCGAATAAGACTAGTGACACTTCATAATACAATTGCTCCAGTAAAAGTAAAAACATGGTGCAGTAAAACTACTAATGTAAACACAACTACAACCCACTTCTGTGTCCAGTGCTGAGTAACTGGACAGCCAACAGGTTTCAGAGTTCAAGATAGCCAGCCACGTAAGAAGCTCAAATACATAAAAAAGTTAACTTGTGTGTGTGTAAGTTCATCTTATAAACACAGCTGTTTTGTGAAGATCTCAGATGTTTATTAAAGTTGTGTCGTTGGTTTAGTTTTTAGGACCCAATGAAAGCTGGCCTGATGCCCCAAATGTCTTAACACCAGCCTCTTTTTGGAAGTAGAATAACTGTCATAAACCAAAAACGATGCTGTTTTTTCAAAAATATATATATATATATAACCTACACATCCAGGTTTGAGTTGTTGAGGTGATGTAGCTTTTAAGTAAGACTATATATTCTTTTTTTTTTTTCTAATTAAAACTGGTTGGTTCAAGGTTGTCTCGTTAGCAGATGCAGTGGATCAGTCCTTTAATCTACAGCTGAATGCCAACTTCACATTCTTAAAACTTTATTACAACTAATCTGCGTCTGCACAACGACCTGGCAAAACGGGAGGCCCGTTCGGTATCCAATCACAGTTCAACAACAAAAAGCTGCGCGCACAGCCAATATCCCACGCAAACCTTAACAATAGGCCGAAGAGTACCTGGAAATTCAAACGAAGCACCAGCAGCAGTCGCGAAGGAAGTGAGCTCACAGAAATCTGCGCGATGGCGCCGCGATAGATGGCTCCTCAGGTTGGTGGTGTTTCCTCCTTTGGCGAGCACTATTTTCCGGCACAGACGGCAGATGACCTCCCCGGTGTTCAGAGGCTGCCCCTTCTCGTCCGCCTTCAGGCCAAAGTATGTCCACACCACAGATTTGCTCCTGGGTTTGGAGATGAGGTCCATGTTTCTGTGGTGTTTGTGTGCGGACCAGCCATGGAGCTGCTGCCAGAGCTGCAGCGTGTAGAACAAGCACCGTTGCAGGAGGACCGCTACTTTGATTAGGTGAGTGTAAAATTCAAACCGTACGAGCACACGATCGTCACACAACGTATAATGTAACCGGCATCCGTTGTTATAGTGTAAGGATGTTCAAATGTCAACACAAGGGTGTGGGCGCTGATCTATCCGCTGTACTTCTGCGCTTTTACGCATTTAATTGTCGACATACGTCAACGCCATGCGATCACTCGGGTTGCCAGGTCCACATGTCAACACAACTGCCCGAAATACATGTGCAGATGTAAACAAACTCAAACTGGTCTCTATGCATGTCTTTGCAGTTTGATTAAAGAATCGACACGTCAACTGGTGTAGTCGTTACTTTTTCTATATGGAACAGTTAAAGTTTTAAAATGCTGAAAAATGAAAAAAAAATAAATAAATAAATCATTGCTAAAATTGAAAATTAACTTCTAAAAGCAAGAATGTGTTTGATTTTTGTGACATTGAAATATATCAATTATCGTTTCATTCTGAGTATTGGGGTGTGTGGCAAAATGCAGATGAATAAAAAAAGAACCTGGTTTTAATTTTTTTTTTAAATATATACTTAAAATATTAAAGACAAAATCTCAAACAACGAAAAGCCTCACAAAGTTACCTATTTTCTCATATTCCCAATATTAGCATTCTTTGTCTTGAACTACCAAAGCAGGTTATCGGCTTCCTTATATTGACAAAACTGCCCACATATGGTGAAGGTGTTTTCCACATTGAGCTCCAACGTGTTTTGTTTTGTTTTTTACAATGATGAGTTAAAGTGGTTTGATTTATTTAAAGCAATCTCGTGTTTTATTCAAGATATCTTTTGCAAATGTGAGACATGTGCTTGGATTCTTTTTGTTCGAAAGGGTTTTTTGGTAACTATCACATGGATACTATTTTGGCTCAGTTTCTTTTATATCCTTGAATCAATAATTAGGCAACTGTGCTTTGGAGCTTTAGGTGTTGATCTTTTTCTTTTATGACCTGCCAAATGAGTTGTTCATGCACGCCTGGAGTAATTCTGGTAGGCCACATACTAGTAGTAGTTGCTCCTTATCACTTCTTCCATCATCTGTTGGGGCAGCAGCATCAGAGCCAGGGACTATAAACTTTCAACAGCCTGATAAAACAGGCTGGTCCTGTTCTGTGCATGACTGTGGAAACTCTGGATAATGATGATGCAAATAAAGATTCTTCATAAAATCAAGAAAATTATGAGGTAATGTGTATTCTTAGGAATACTCCTTCAGTCAGAGGCTTCTTCAGATTTCCTGTAACACAGACTGTTACAAGAAATCTTTCCTGCCAACAGTCATCATCATCTACAGTAACTCTTTTGAAGAATCTGAACTAATGAGTTACAACGACATTTAGTTTTCCTTTGGAATCTACAAAGTACTTTTTGAATTTGAAAAGGTAAGCGGGCTTACTTCAGATTTATTATATGATCCAGATAATTTGACTTAACTGCAATTCCATACATAAAACTTAATCATTTTCTGAAGCAATGTAAAATGTGAGTTAGCGGCTTTGAAGTGATGCGACGTCTTTTTTCTTTCCTTTTGAAAACCGTATTTTATTGCTCATTCATGTACGAAAGCGGAGATTCAACATGACTGATGTAGGCATAAAACTAAAACCTGGCAACCCAGGGGTTCAGTGCTGACACTTGCTGTTTGATTTTAAGCTGACACAGACATTTTGTAGGTCAACCTCAGCGGCAGGTAAGTCGCGAAACTGAGCGCTTTGCATTCTATCCTGTAGTCGCAGGAGCTTCTCTTACATTTCAAACACGTCGCGTATATATTTTGAATCTGTATCCTTATGTCAGTGCGGCGCATTTTGTGGGAGCTTCATTGTCATTTGGATGCAGTCGCTTTTATTTCGGGATTTGCGGTTACTCGTCTTTTCTGGTCTCGGCGGCTTCCCGTATGGAGCTCCGTTGCCGTGGTTACAGCGTTCGAAAGCGCAGTAACCACGGCAGTTCGTAACGGCTAATTGTAGCGCGACAAAGTTGGTGCAAAAAGCAAAGGAGTTGGGAGGAAAATGGCCTCCTGCCTGGTTCCCGAGTTCCCCGCCGTCGTGGCGGCACTGGAGCGTCTGAAGGACCTGGAGAGGGAACTCAGAGAGCAAGAATTTCCGTTCTCAGCCGAAGGATGCGTCCACCTCACGGCCATAGCAGAAGCCGTGGCCGAGTTAGAGGCCGCGAGGCGAGCTGTCCGTGAGCAGTTGGAAGTGGAGACGATAGAAAACTGCAAGCTTAGATTCCACATAATACAGATGACTGAACGTTTGAAGGACGACATCCTGAGAGACAAAGCAGCAGCCCGGGCTGCTAACGCCGAGGAAATACAGCAGCTCCGCGGAGGGCTCAGTCTGTCCTCGCAGATCCGAGAGGAGAAAGAGAAGAAGCGGCAGGAGCTGTTAGAAAAACACAAATTGCTTGAGGCAGAGAGCGATCGGGTGAGGGCTGAACACGAGGAGATGATCGTCTCTCTGAACGTTCAGGTCAACATCAGATACAGCAGGCAGCAGCATCTGGACGAGACGCTGGAGCGAACAGAGAAGTTGCGAAACGCCATCGCTGAGGTTGAGAAGCAGAAATTGTCCTTCCAGCAAAGCGTGGCTTTGGAAAGGGAGACGTTCTCTGAGAAAGAAGAGGACTTGGACAAAATAATGACCAAGAGGAGGGAACAGATTAAGGAGCAGAAGGAGGTGGTCGACAAGATTGGACCGGAATTAGAGGATCTTAAAGAGAAGAAAAGGGTAACGGAAAGCAAAATAAAAGAGCTCTGCCAGGAGACGACTGAACTGCAGGGCAATGTGGAAAGTTTGAAGACGTCCCACTCTAGTTGTGAGCAACAACTACAGGAAGAAAGGCTGCAGTACGAAGAGCTGAACCGACAGATAGAGAGGGAGAAGAAGCACAGCAAAATACTATTGGAGGGCTTCAAGCCCATCCTCAAAAATCTACAAGAGGAAGTCAGTGGCGTGGAAGACGACATGGAGAAGGCTCTGGCTGCCCAGCAGCTCCTCAAAGATTGGCTGGTCCACTATTCTAAAGTGTACAAAAATAAGCTTGGAGTGGAGCAGGAGGTCCGGGTCGACCATCAGCAGGTCTCCATGGAGCTGGAGCGCTCCCGGCTGCAGCTGGAGGAGCGCATTGCCTCCTTTGTCAAGTACAGCAATGATATCATGGAGATTGAGAAGATTATCCACGAGCTCGAGGAGGACCTGCATATCAACAGGCGGATTGTTGAGTCCAAAAAGAAAGAGTTGCTCTTCGATCTGAAGGAGGCGAATTCCAAAATCAAGCTGTTAGAAGAGGAACTCAAGGGGCTCAAAAAGATCCTGATGACTGAGAAGAGCAAGCAGCAGAATTACGAGAAGACAATGATGTCCGCTCTACGGAGCAACAGCGGGAGGTATGAGACGCTGTTGCAGGAGCAGGCTGCGCTGCTTGAGCGGTGCCCTGACAGCGGAGATTTTGACTTGATGCTCTCTCAGATGGCTCTACTGGAGAAGGAGAACAGAGAGACACAGAGACTCCGCCAGCAGGAGGTGGATAAGATCTTCGCGGAGACGGAGGAGATCAGTAGGAGAATCAGGGAAAAGCAGAGTGAGCTGGAGGAGCGAATGAAGATGCTGAAAGAGGTGGAGAGTAAGTGGAGAGATGAGAAATTGAGGAACGACAATCTGCGCAAGGAGAAAGAAGCGCTGACTTGGAGGAAGTCTGAGCTGGAGCGATCCATCCAGGACACGGCGGTGCAAACCAGAAAGCTGCTGGCACCCAGAGAAGAGATGATGGCCAAGCTGGAGACGGTGCGGGAGTCTCGCAGCAAAACGGTGATCAAACAGAGCTCAGACCTGAGAGAAATGGAGGTGAACATGTATGGGCTGAATCTGATGTTGGGGCAGATCAAACAAGAGAACAGGAGGCTGCACCTCGCCATCAGAGAGATGACGGAGGAGATCAGCACCAGCAGGCTAGAGAAGGAGAGCTACCAGCAGGAGGACCAGGAGTTCAGCAGCATAATGGAGGCCCTTCTCAAAGAGATACAGGAAGGATTTAGACAAGATGACTCTGTGATTAAAGGCATCAAGAAGAGGGACGACGAACTGCTGTCGTTTATGGGTTCAGGGTTGAATGCGCTGAAGACCAGGAACGAGCAGCTGATGAGCATCAACACGCTGCTGCACCAAGTGATGCTGGAGTTTAGCAAACGACTGGGAGATAAAGCAATAGAGCGATGGCAGAAGTAACAGACTGTGCACTAAACATCTTCATGCATCACAAGACAAACCTGCCTGCACTATCAGTATAGGAGCCGATCAATAAACGAGAATAAAAACAATAATAAGATGGTGTTCTCTATTTGTCGTCCTGCAATATTTGTAAAGTTTAAAGAATATAAAGTCTATTTTTAGATAAATAATTTTTCTCTAAATCCTTAGTGAAACAATTCTAACATTGTCCAGCAATGTTTGTCATATACAGTATGTGTTATATTGTTGAATTTTTGTTCTTTTTCACTGCATTGATTTAGAATTGGAGCACTCTGTTGTTGTTTTTTTTGGGCAACTCTGACACAGATGAATAAAAACTCACAAAATAAATACAATTTTAATTGCTGTTTCATTTTCTGGCTCTGGTCCTTCTGTGAGCTTCAGGGATATTTTTAAGACACGTAGGTATTTTCTTTTAGCCATTTTCTAACGTTTGCAGCTCAAGACATGCGTCTTACTTGTCTTTCCCATTTTGGCAAAGTAAGAAATGGGCACATGCTTTACACCATTTATAGTAAATGGAAGATTCCAGATGCTATGATTATCTTAAAATTGTTAAGTGTGCATTAGGGGTGAATTTTTACAGTATTTTTTATTGTGATAAACTTCTTACCATGATTGAAATTTTTCATTTATCATTGTCACGATAAATTCGAATTGACAATGTTTAAACTCCCCAAAACTATCCGTCTCCTCTGGTGTCCTTTAGAAGCGTATTTGTGCATGTGGGGCTTTGATTGCTGTGACAGACAGTCACTGCCAATCAGGTAGCTTTCTGTAATTTGCTCTCACCATTTCAAACACGCTTCCCTTTTCCGCACCACAACATGATGCTGCCACCACCATGTTTCTGTGTTAATGTTCATCTCTGTGAGTAATACCTCCTTCTCTTCTCTCGTCAGACGTCCCAGCTGATGTTCTTGGTGTGATTCCAGCCAGCAGATGGCAGAACGGATCCGGTTTCTCTCCGCTGTGACCTTGCCCTGCTTCTAGAGGGTCAGTTAATTCTTTACCCCAACTCCCCCCCTCTGAGCTAAAGCATGCATACAGTTGAATGAGCCACAGTGGTTTTCTGTGGCGCATTCTGGCAGAACTAGATTCTGGTTAGGAGATAAAGAGGCTTTGCTGCTCCACAGTTGAACTTCAGAAGAAAGGGATCTCCAAACTCTTGGAAAGAAGGTGGGTGTTTGGAAAACAAGAAGTTGACTTTGCTGTGTATTTGCACTTCTATTATCTTGTATATCAGCTTAGACTGAATTGTATATTTAGAGAAGCTTCTTGCATGTATTCCTTACATGGTGTGTGGCATTGGTGCTACAAGTTTTTCCTCCCTGAGGGGATCTTGCTCCATAAACTCAGCTTGTTGCTGTTGTCATTCTGCAGCTTTGCTGATACATGTTAGTTATTAAAATCAGCATTAAAAAACCCCAGATTAATTTACTGTGTGAATGGCACAGCATATCTCAAAACTTTTGCTTTGCTGGGTTTCTCTCAGATTGTCTTTAGTTCTGTTCAGCAAGCACTGACCTAAGTACAATAATCAATTTTTATGTTACATAAAGACGGCTCTGTTTTCTTGTGACAGAGTGCTGGAGCCAGATTTACTATAACAGCCACATGATCGTCGCTGTTTATGTTGCGTTGCCTGACTCAGGCTGCTAAGGTCAAAGAGTAAAGGGGCAACGTAACACCACAGGGCGAACAGATCCGATCTCTGCTCACACGTCCCGCACGCACATAGGAAAATATCGGCGAGTTTGCTGTTGCAATAATATGAACAAATTTTGAACGTCAGTAAACATCAGGTGGATCAAGTCGGGCCTAATCATATATTTTATGATTTTTCCCTGCAGCTTGTTTCTGTTGATAAATAATATATTTATTTGTCACTTTGCTAGTATGAGATTGATGAACAGCGTTGTTAGCATTTCTTTTATGGGAGTGGCAGACTAAAAAAACCACAGAAAAAAACAGTTCTCTAGTTCATAGCTGTAACCTTAAGGATTCAGTCTTTAGATCAAGTCTTTAGATCTCTGATGTGATGTTCATTTTTGTACAGCGTATATGCTGTATGTTACAGCACCAGTCCATTTATTATAGGATCCAGAATCATTTATTTTCGGATCAGCCAGGTGGTGATCCGTGGTAGACGGATATAGATAGGTTTTATAGTGCAGTGTTGGGCACCTGAACAATGGAGAAACAAGAGCAGATTGTAAAGTTTTCATTCTGACAGCTATTTAAAAAGCAGAACAAAATTGAACCTTTTAGTTTGGATACATTGATTCAATAAGGAGAAAAAATATATCAAATAAAAAACGAAGCAGGGTACTGCTGTTTTTAATAAGCGGCACTTCAGTTATGTCATAGTTCAGTTACATAATTTGTATGTAAGGATAGTTTTAACAACAGAGTTCTTCCTTCCTACTACTTGCTTAGCAGGTTTTGTTCATGATCTGTTTTCATGATCCCTCTGTCATGTGTCTGGTTTGTTTAAGCCTTGCCTTTATAAGGGTGAACCCGTATAAACATCTGATCTAAATAATAGATAACATATTCATTTCTTTAAGAGAGATAAAACTTATAGTGATAATAACTGAGCACAAGAATAAGCAGAAAAGGTTATTCTTTACAGAATTTGAACTATATGTAGAGGAGAATATAAAATAAAACTCCCCGTTTTTAAAACTGAACACATCCAAACAAAATCCTTCTCTACACTCTTGTTAAAAGGCCAAGTTTCTGTGAAGTTGACAAATGAGACTTTAATACGTAATTTTAAAAGTTTTTTTTTTGTATTTTATGCTTTATATTCTGTACAACTGAACAAAAAAAAAAAAAACATTTATCAGAGGAAATTACACATAATGCATAAAATACTTGCTGCATAAGTGTACAAACCCTGATACTAATAATTAGTTGAAGCACAAAATGTTCCTAAAACCTTGTTGGAAAATGTATTGATATCTGATAAAACCAACTTTTCACCTTTGGACCCCAGTTTTCTAAAGCTTCTAAAGTTTTTATGAACAACCCTGCACATCACTCAAGCATGGTGGTGGCAGTGTCATGCTCTGGGGTTTCTTCTTTCCAGATGAAACAAAGGTTTTTATCAAGACGGAAATGGTTTCAGATTGCAGTGAACTTTGGATGTTACGCTCGCACTGATCTGCCAGAGAACTGATCTTTTGAGTCCCCTGAACAGTGTTGAGAACAACCGATGTCCTTCCAGTCAGAAATGCGGAGAACCGTTTCAAGTTTGCGGCCAAAGGTCAAGATGCAGCCGCATAGACTGAACACCGAGACTGAACCGAAAGCTGCTTCAAGTGTGACCACGCACACAGTTGGAAAACATTTTTAAATGATTCGTCACGGCCTGTTTCATTCACTTGACCAAAAGCCTGCGATCTTAACAAGACTTTTTTTTTTTTTTTTTTTTTTTTACATCTTTCTTTAGATTTCAGCAAATTGAAATTTTGAAATTGAGAGAGTGTCTCCCAGTGTATTTTAGTGTCTCCCGGTGTTTCTCGACAACAGATAATAGGTTTTGTGTGGATAAAGAGACTTTCACTCGTGTGCATCAGAGCTTTCTCTGCAAAACATACAATCTGATGTAGTAGTACTTGTTCTCCTACTTGCTCTTAAAGATGTGCACCTGATCGCGGCACCTTGTTTTCTTCCTGGAGGCGTTGTAGCTCATCACAGAAGCGTCTGTATCAGCTCCAAGGCTGCCTTCCTGCTGGGACAGAAGCCACGCTGGTTTTGATTAGATGTTCAGGGATGTGTGAAGGTTGCTGAAACACAGTGATCCAATCATTGTTCAGCAAGAACAGTTAGTTCTCTGTTGTTTTTCTAGCCGACTGTCTGTTCACACACAGCCACATAAGAAAAGTGTGAGGTAAAGAACGTAATCTTTTCATCTGAATTATGAGAATTAAACTGAAGCAGAACTAACAAAGATCCTTGTGTTCTCAATAAAACCAGGGAGATAGAGCACATCACCCCAGTTCATAACCTCAAGCCATAACCTACACTGGCTCCCTGTAGCTCAAAGAATAGACTTTAAAAAATACCGTTTATAAATCACAGAGCAGTTTAGCACCAGAACACATTAAAGATCTGCTGTTCAACCTTCCAGACCTCTCGTGTCTTCTGGTTCTGGTCTGTTCTACATCCACAGAAACAGAAGAAGCAGCATTCGGCTTCTATGCACCACAAATCTGGAACAAACTCACTACAAAACAGCTGAAATATTGATTGATTTACCTTTTTCACGCTCACTGTAAACAGAATTATTTGATGATTGGTTGAAACAAGACAGAAAACTCTTTGCGCCTCAAACTCTGACAAATTTAACGGAGGGTGCCAGAGAACATCAGATTTCAAATAGTGCGCAGATTCTCAGTTGTATTTAGATCTGGACTTTGATTAGGTCGGATACCTCCGGGTGGATGTTGAAGGTCTTCCTGGAAGATGAATTTCTGCCCCCCATTTTCTTCAATTATTGACCTGCATTTAGCTCAGTTCATCTCTGATTAGCTTCACTACCCCTGCTGGGGAAAAAAGAAACACTCCACAGCATAATGTGGCCACCACCATGGTTAATGCATTGGGACTTTGTATAACTTTCTTTCCACAACCATTTTCTTCATGCCATTGCTTCATCAGTCATATTTGTGGAATGCATCCCTACTGTTTGTCCTGTCAATCGTCTCTTTTCTCTGAGCTTTTCTGAGCCATTTTTGCTTTAAGGACAACCAATAAAGCTCTTTGAGAGCCGCAACTTATTACTTATCAATATCACTTTCTGGAAAAAATACAATGTTTTAAGCACATACCTAGTTTAGGTAATTTTGACTTTTTTTTGTCATTTTTAAATGACAAAACATTTTTAGGATTTAGAATAAATTTTAGGATTTAAAATAAAGATGAACATAAAACAGAATAGATATGTATATATTTTTAAAGCATATTCTGACTTACGACAAGGATATATGTGCTGTATACTATATATATTATACTAGCATATAAGGATATATACTATACTACATATATGGAGCTCCTCTACCTGCTCCCATTGGCAACTGGAGCTTTTTGTTAACTGAGGCCTTCACAGAACAGCTGGATTTATAGTCAGATTAAATTACACATTTGCCCACAGTTTGTACATCTTTCTGTCCCAATTTAATCTGTTTTTGGTTGTAAAGTGGTAACATGTGGAAATGTCAAAAACTGTCAATACTTTAACAGTACGCACTTTATTTTATTTTGGCCCTGTGACGCTCCTATCGTCTGTCTCCGTGGCCCCAAAAACAGGAAAAACCAAGTCTAGGATTCTGTAATTTGCATCCTCAAACTTTCCAAACTCCTAAAACAAAAACATTTGTAACGCCCATCAAGAATAGCTGCCTGATAACAAGGCTAAAGTGGAAAACTACAGGTTTTACAGCTGAAAATGATTTGATTTTACTTCTAATTATACTGCTGCGCATGTTTTTGAGCTCCTTTGAAAAGTCTCCAAATTTGGGGCAACAGAAACAAAGCACAACATTGTTGCAGACAGTTTAGCCATTTAACAAATAACAGCTCATTATTCAATGTACTGCTCTGGGAAATTTAAAACGAAAAAAACTAAATGTTTTTTTGTTTTTATTATTAATATGAACATAAAGTTTGGTCCCTGCATTGTAAACATTCAGATTATATCTAGTTATATAAGTGTGGAAAAGTACAGTACTCAACTTGGAACAAACCAGCTGTATAACAACGGTGAACGTATTTTTGGAGTTATGTGCGCGGCGTTACAAAACACAGGCGGAAGCAGACGGTGAAAAACGCCTCGCACGTTTTGCGCACCTGTGCCAAGGCTGTTTTGCAATCGTGCAGCATCATGCCGATTCATTACACAATAACACACTGAACCAGCTCAGCAGCATGTGACCTCCGATGCCCCGCAAGGTGCCGGTGACGCCGGCTTCCTGATCTGGAGGCTTTAAAGGCGTCAACGAGAAGAGAGGGCAAACACTTCCCAGTCCCTGCTGACAGCAGCCACATCTGTGAGGACGGTTGCATTTAGAGGAGAACAGAGAACGTTCTAGTGAAGTGCTGCAGCTGAGGACAGTGATGGAGACTTTAGGTGAGTCGGAGCTGATTGCGTTGATGAAAATATCTTGGGTGATTATGTGATGTGGTCGTTATCTCTAATAAACCATTCACCGGATAAAGGAGTTAAAGTAAAATAAACAGAAAAAACTTCTCCGCAGGCTTACATTTCGATATTCATAAACAATTATATTCCTCTACAAGGCTTACATTCAGCTGGAAGAAAACTGTGATGCAGACAATTTCCATTCATGTCCAAACCAAATGAATTTCTTACAACAAATTTTGGTTGTATTTAGACTGTTTTCTAAACATCTCATTAAAAAACTTGATTTTATTGATTTAAGTCCAACCCACCCTTCATCTACAAAATGTAGATGAAGGGTGGGTTTGTGTAAAGGTTGCCACCCTTTAATTGTGATTTTAATGAAAGCATCCTACTAACATAACCGCTGAATCAAAAGCTGTCTGCGCTCACAAGCTGATGTTGTTAGAACAACTACAAAGATGATCTTTGACCAATTTTTTAAATTTTTTTTATCAAATATACATTTTCACCCCTCCCCCAAAAATACATGAACAAAATTTTCCAGTGATTTAGAAATTGATCAAAAGAAATGCTTTCAGTTTTTTTCAGATGATGAAAGGCATCTTGAGGTTTTGGACATCTTGCAGCTGTTGGTGACCAAATCTGTGGACTGGGGTTTATTTTTGACATCCCACAGGTCTGTCTGTCTTTGCTTGAGTTAAAAGGCAGAATAGGACAATTTGCTGTTCAACTCAATACTGATGACTGATCTTGTCAGTCCTGCAGTCCTGTTATCTTGAGTGACTGAGGAAGGTGACAGGATTTTAAATGGCAGCAGCTTGTTTTTGCTTTTTTTTTACCTCTTTAGATAAGGTAGATAAAAGTCTTTATTGTCATTGTCACAGGAACAACGAAATTAGTTTGAGTGTCATCATTCATTAGAGATAAGTGTCTTTTAATCACGTTCCTCTGGTTTTACATCATGCAGCGTTTTTCCTAATCCACGTAAGGAGTCGAGACATTGGCAGGTTTTCCAACCGGACACATTCAGCAAACATTTATATCTACACATTGAAGTTTTAAAAGTCCAAACACGAGGTCATGTTCTGAATGTCTGGAACGTGGACATGGAGTCAGGTTTACAATGGGTGTGAATGGAGAAGATGTGTGCTGTTGATTCTTACGTTGCTGTAAGTCTGAACATTCTGAGTTTTTTCCTAATTGATTGATGAGACGTAACAAATGTTCAAGAGCTCATGCTAGTATGATACACTTATTACAATTTTTTAATTTTTTTAATGCCTTTACTTTCACTTATGTACTTTTTATGGCCAAATGAAGTTAAGTGTTTGATCAGCGCCTCATTCGAGCACATAAGTCGTATTACATAAATATTGTTTTCTAGAAAGTACAAAATGTATAAAATTGTAATAAGACACTTTTTTTATTTTACTTTTTACATGAGATTTTGACATTAACAGGTTATTGTATGACTGGTTTCTGGCAACTAAAGGCATCAGGCTGACACTTTAAATTGTTCACGCTCAGTGAGATTCCCAGGTATTTTTCGGTATTTCAGGAAGCCATATAGAAATTTTGGTTTAATACAGAAACCCGACTGAAGCTTCTAACAATAAGATTTTAATTTGAAAATAATCTTACTTTTAGTCTAAAAGTTTTGTTGTCAGCACTGCTGAGACTGATTAAATAATGTGTTATTGCAGGTTAAGGATTGTTATTGGGGAAATTTCCATACGTATGGAGTCTATTAAGGTAGAAAGGTAAGTATGTCCATTAACTCTTTATAAATAACAAGACCAGGTGTTTAGTCTTTTTATTTTATAAAGCTCACCAGATGCGAAGCTCTGAAGTTGACTTCGCCTTAGGGAGTGAGAATGATCCAGAGGTTTTTCTAATTTCAGCGCGCCGGCTCCAGCGGTCTTGTCGAAGGGTAATTTTTCTCCGATTGTAATCATGCGGGGCCTTTCTCTCTCCACTAGTGTGTCCGATGGGTGGAGGAGCCACCAGGCTGTACAACACCCTGACTCAGACGTTCAGCGGCGGCAGCTCCCCTCTGTCCATCCCTCCATCCTACCTGAGCCCCCACCAGCCCGCTCTTACCAACCTGGATCCAGATTTCTGCCTGGTAAACAAACCTTCTGCATTTCCCTTGTTCTTTATTTTATTTTGCTTGTTCATGACATTGGTTTTTATTTGGAGACATTTTTCCGCCCATAAAGCTGAACGCTGTCTGTTGTCTTTCTGGGGGCAGCAGCAGCAGAAGAACTCCCCCATATGCCCCTTTGACCCAGTGGAGCTGCTTCAGCAGTGTGAAGAGGCCCTCAGGGACCGACCTCCTCACCTGCATAGAAACTTTGTCCACATCAATAATGGAGACGACGTTGCCAGCATGCCCATCAGGGTGATGCAGTGGAACATCCTAGCCCAAGGTAGACTGATTTTTGTTGGCATCAGCTCATTAAAAAAAGGTTTATTGAGAAAATGTGCATTTCACTTTAATTAGCCCCCCCATGTTTATTTATTTATTTATTTTTTTCATAACCTAAGAGATGTTATCTGAGAGGCTGCTGCAGCACTCTGAGGCTTTGGTTCACTTTCACAAACCTTACCTGCTGCCCTCTAGTGGCCATAAAAGCAAAACCTTGCAAGCCTTTTACATTTTATGACATTACCACTATAATAATGAATGTTTCAGAGGTTTGTTGGAGAACATTAGTGAACAAACTGCATGAAGACAGGTTAGGAACTGGAGACAGACAGGATTTAAACTGGGTTAGTATTTCAGTTCGGGGTGGGCATTTATTATATCATTTATTGCTATTGATTTCTTCTTGTCACAATAAATAGCAGTTAGTGACTTCTTAAAAAACTGTCCATATTGTCGGGATTGTTATTTCTAGTATTTTCTCCAGTGTTTGTTCAGTGAGTGTCATTACACATCAATACATTTGAAAATATGATTAAATGCAGTTACTGTCCTAAAAAATGACTGGTATGACTGGTGTCCTAAAAAAGCATATTACAAAGCTATTATTTCTGGGCTGTGATTGCTGTGTCATACATTCACAACCACATTTGCCTAAAAAAAAAAAAAAGAAGTTAAAAGTAGGTTTAATTATCACTTTTATTGTTATCACAATAGTACCTGTGATTTTTGTGGTAGTAAAAATCACGTAATATTCTGGCCAATACCACAATATTACCCACCCATATTCTATTATGTAACAATGGAAAGGGTTTAACGTTTCGGGTGCCAATGGCATGTTGGGGAAGACGAGCATTGATCATTCGCTAAGCAGTGACTCTGGATGAGCTGCAGAGGTCCACAGGTCAGGTTGGAAGTTGACATGCTGCCATACAGAAACTTGTACCAGAGGTTTTGAGTCTGGAAACCTTTCAGTGTGTCTCTGCGGTTTTTGGCACCTCACGCCTTCCTCCTTCCTCTGACCCTCAGCTCTGGGCGTAGGAGTTGACAACTTTGTCCGGTGTCCCTTGGAGGCCCTCAGCTGGTCCCGAAGGAGGAGCCTCATCCTGGAGGAGATTCTGGCCTACCGACCTCACATCCTGTGTCTGCAGGAAGTAGACCACTACTATGACACCTTCCAGCCGGTTTTGGCGAATCTGGGCTACAGCAGCCATTTCTGTCCGAAACCCTGGTCTCCATGCCTGGACGTAGAAGGCAACAGTGGTCCCGATGGATGTGCCCTCTTCTTTGACGAGTCCCGATTCGAGCTCCTGGACAGTGTGACCATCAGACTCTCCGCCATGATGATCCCCACAAATCAAGTAGGTAACATTTCTTTCTTTTGTCTCGTGAAGAATATAATAATGTTATTGACACGGTGCACCTTTGCCTCAGGTTGCTGTGGTCACGACTCTGTGTTGTCGGAGCAGTGGAAGGCGTGTATGTGTTGCTGCGACTCACCTAAAAGCCCGATCTGGCTGGGAGTGGTTCCGCAGCGCTCAGGGGTCGGACCTCCTCTGGCACCTTCAGAATCTGGTCCAGAAGCTTGTCAGTGGCAACTCCGACGTCAATGTCCCCCTGCTGATTTGTGGCGACTTCAACGCAGTCCCGTCCGAGGAAGTGTACCGACGCTTCGCCACTTCCCCTCTCGGTTTGGACTCTGCCTATAAGAAGCTCAGTCAGGACGGCGCGAGTGAGCCGCAGTACACGACGTGGAAGATTCGGGGCACCGGCGAGTGCTGCTGCACGCTGGACTACATCTGGTACACTAAAGACACACTGAGAGTGGACGCTGTTCTGGATATGCCAGACGAGGAGCAAATCGGACCCAACAGACTTCCATCCTACAGCTATCCATCCGACCACCTCTCTCTGGTTTGCGACTTCAGCTTCAGGGAGAAGAAATGAGAGGCTGGCACGTCGATGGGAAATGTTGATTCCTTGGACTGAGGGGTTCTCCCTCGCAGCTTCACTTCACAGGAAGCCTGGAAGCCGAATGTGAGTGAACGGGTGAAGATGAGAAGACAGGAGGCCTTGAGTGTGAAGTGACTGGCATGTTGCAGTGTTGAGGTTGAAGAGATAAATGCATTACTAGTCTTCCTACCTGAACCAAGTCTGCACCAGCTGATCGTCTCATACCTTCATCAGCAATCAAGCTGCTCATACATGAACTTTGTTTTTTTGTTTTTTACAAAATACTGAAATCAGGCTGTAATATGAATACTGCTTGGTACTACCATCATGTAACACTGAAAGTAAATAAAGCATCTTTGCCAGATAATGTGTAGTTTTTATGGGGTTTTTTAAGCATTTTAGTCTTACAACTTGGAAAAGCTTGGCCTCTGTCTACATTTTAATATTGCTAACGCACCAATTTGTAATCATATAAATGATTGCCGTGAGCAGGATGATGAGCATTTTTGTCCAATTCAGATCATTATGGGCAAGTTAGAGTAGCCCTCACCTGATTGTTCTGCACCTGATTGTTGCAGAAAATTTGAATGATTTTCTTGGTTTCTTTTGTTAGTTTGGCTTGAGTAAAGGTAAACAGAATGGTAAAACGTGCTAAGAAACCACAGAAGTCCTCAATGTTGCCTCTGATAAGTCTGTAAAGTTATGTTTGCTCACGCTGCTTTTATCTCAACGACAAATGCATTCAGCAAGGTTAAGGAACCAAAAATGTACGATCTCAAAAACCTCCACTTGAGCAAGAAAAAACCCCACAGGTATCAAGTATTTGTATTTCAGTAAAATCTACTTTAATACACTTTGAAACAAGAGTACAACAAAATAGAATATGCTTCAAATGTTGAATATACAAACAGTTCAGTCTGAACACAGACGATCTTCCCTCTTTTCAGAAAAACAAAACTATTGAAATGCTGCGGCAGAACCAACACGGCAGACTGACACATTGACCCTCTGTTTTGAACGCGATCGGGGGGCTCCACAGTGGTTATAGCTGTATACGCCCTGCAGCTGTTTTGCATAATTTGATGCCTTTTCTGATTATTGAAATAACAAATGCTGACTTTTTGTGTAAAGATGTGGCAGCATGCATTGGCTCAGATTCATCTTACTTTATTGCATATGCATGCAGCCTGCCTGCAGAACATTCTGCACTAACAAGTAAATTTAAAAACTCATAAATCCATTTTCTACATGTACGTTTGGGGGGGAAGTTTTTAAGGGACGCTGAAGGACACACTGTAAGCACACTGTGGACGAGTGTCAACCTACACCAGCATCAGCAGCCAAACCGAGGCAGAGGGAAAAAAAATAAAAAAGTCCAACAGTTCAGAGTTTCAATAACACTGTGCATGGTAAAAGGTATCAAAAAAAAAAAAAAACAGCTTACTGTTCAGGAAAAGAAACATTTCAAATTAAAACCTAAGGCTGTCTGTTACCGTTAGCTCAGTAAACTGTAAAGATATATATATATATAGTTATATAAATATATACAAACATGACTGATATCTTTCCTAATGAGAGCCCAAATCTCCTTCCTCTCGTGCTTTCTTCACACAGTGATGCAAGTTTAAAAACAAGAAAATGCTGGTTTTTAACATCTGTAGAAATGAACACTCTTAAAAAGAACCTTCTTTACGCTCCGCTGTTTTTTTCTATTTACATTTTTGGTTGTAATCCTTTTTATTTACTTTTTTTTTTTTTTTTTTTTTGTTTAGTGTTGCAGTTTCATGTTCATCCTCAAATGGGACTCAGTGCATGTGATCCGTTGTGTAGTGATCAAAGTTGGTCCCGTTGCTTTTTCCTTACTGAACCTCTCAGTTTGGGTCCAAGCCTCCGTACGCAGCTGAAGAGGCTCCACTGCTGTTGTGAGGGAGACTGAGCGGCTCTTTGTCCGGGGGAGTTGTGAAGACACGTTCAGGACTCAAAGACAAAGGAACGTCTGCTGGTTATTACAAGTTATAGTAAAAAGAACTTCAGAAATGTACAAACTAACTTCTCAGGAGGTGAGAAAGGAAAGAACAGATGTTAGTAACTCAACACTCCGGCTCCTCTGTCTTAATTGCACGTGGAGCTTCCAGTTTCATAACCACCTCAGTGTCTGTGGCTTCTGACTTGATGTTCTGAACAGTCTTTGGGTTCTGGACTGTCAGGGGAACCTGCACCGTCTGGACCTGCACTCCTGCGGCCTTCAGCTTCTCCACCGTAACCCCGCCCGGCCCGCCAATCACCAAATCCGAACCGTTGATGACGCCGCTGATGACGCGCGGCTGCGTCGCCACGGTCTGACCGACCGCTTGGCCACAGCCGATGCTTCCTGGCGACGACACCATCAGAGTCTGTGGTTGCGTCTGCGTCGGCACGGTGAGCCTCATCACCTGCGCCCCCGGGGCGACGTTGACGGGGGCGAGGGCTCGGACCGTCAGGGGGCTTCCCAAGAGGCTGATGCCCGTAGACGAGGCGGCCATGTTGGATTTGTTGGCCCCCGTGGAGGCCTGGAGCTGACATTGGGTTAACTGGTGGGCTGGGATGGTGATGATCTTTGCCAGTTGGACGGTGATCTTGTCTCCATTCTCTGCTGTGGCTGGAACCATTGTTGGTATAGTCTGGATCACAACCTTCACAAGAAATAACATTTTAGTCAAAAAGATAAAAATAACACAAAAACATACAGTACCAGCCAGATGTGTTTACAACCCTTCTACACACCACCAAATTACAACTTAAACTTTAATGACTTATTGGGATTTTAGATGATTTTCATTTGTAAAAGATTTTAAAACCACTTTTTCAATTTTCAATTATATTATTTTGTGCTGATCTATCCCGTAAAATACACAATCTATGGAAGGGATGCAAGCTATGCAGTAATGAGTTCATATAAAGCTGATTGATCTTAATAAACTAAAGATTAATTGATAAGCAGCCGTTTTCTAATATACCATTAATTCGACAATCATAAGTCAATTAATTTTTTGTATTCGAAGTCTGTGGTTGTAAATTTACAACATGCTAGTGTCCGAATGGTGTCAATATACAAGAAGGGCTCAGTTTCTAAGATTTCTTTAATCAAACTAAAATCATATTTTATTTGTACGTTTTTCAATATAATACCTTATAAAAAATATTAAACCCACAGCTGGAAGAAACAGAGTCAGAGAATAAAATATTTTCAGTCTGCTGTATGGATGCTTTCTTAGGGGATGCTTTCATCTGTCTGTGAGGAAACGTCCACATCAACTTACCTTCTGTTGTGAATTGGGATTAGAAGCCGCAGTGATTGGAGACGCGTTAGTGAGCAGGGTGGTGGGCCCCGGGGCCACCGTCGTCCCTGCTGGCTGCTGCATGGCGACGGTGGAGATCTTCTGGCCCAAAGACGTCATTACAACCGGAACCTGCATCGCCACTCGAACCGTCCTGTTGTCGAGCCAGAAAAACATTCAGCATGAGGGGAAAAAAATGTCAAAAATATTTGCATTAACTGTGTCATCACAGAGGAAGCTACGGTCTCCTAGCAGCACTCTGACCTCGGCGCTGTGGCGTTCGGGATCTGGCTCACGTCGGGTGCTGCTGAAACTGTCACTATCCTCGGCGCTGCCGCCGCCATCACCGCTGGTCCGCTCACTGTGGCGGCAGGATTTTGGACCACGATGGGTCTGTTGGAGCCCCGCAGGATGTTGGGTCTCCTGGGAGACGACAGCTCTGCGTTTTGCAGTAACCTTTCTGAAGGCGGAGGCACGTGATCGTAGGACGACTGCGACTCTGAACTCATGAGGTCATCAGGAGAAGACATTTCCGCCTTGTCCTCATCGATAATGACGATGTTTTTAGGCATCTCTTTGAACTGGTAAACCAGCCGCTGACCCTCCACCTTGGCGAGGATTCCTCGTTGGTAGTAATATCTGACATAAGAGGAATGATAAAGATTTAAAATGTTATTTTAAAATAAAATATAACAAATACTGAGCTTAAACCTTAAATCCGTCACACTGGTTACCTGAGCGCCCGCCCCATAGTCTCGTAGTTCATGTCTGGCTTGTTCTTGTGTTTACCCCAAAGCTTGGAAACGGCCTTGGAGTCGACAAGCTTAAAGATGCCTTTCTCCCTCTGGGTCCACTTGATGTATCTGGGACAGGTGTTCTTGTCCTGGAGGAGGTCCAACAGGAACTCCCATAGATAAGTGGTGCTACCTGCTGAAAGTCAAAGTGATGTTAGCTCACCAAGTACATTTAGGCTAAATATGCTCATCGACAGAGTTGTGAAATAGTACTTGCCCCATTCCAGATTCTCTCTCTCTTTTTCGCACTGAAATGCGTCAAATCTTAAAACAATTTTTTTTGAATCAGGCAAAAAACCTGATTTGGTTTCATTGGAAATTAGTGAGGCCCAAAACACGGCTGACCAAAAGGAACAAAGCCTGGACTCACTGTTTATGCTACTTTATATATTTGTCTGGCCTTAAAATGAGCTTGATCTGAATCATTTTAGTCTGACAAAAAAGCAGCGGAAGGAATCTGGAAGGAGAATGTGTTGGCTGGAGCAGGAGTTATTTAAACAAAGAAATACCTTTGCCCTCTCTTGGTTTCTTCTTGAAGCTTAGATCTGGTGCACCGTTAGAAATGGACGACTGGGGCGCCTTCGTTTTCCGTCCAGCTACAAAGGAAACATTTTGAAGAGGTCACCTTCATGTATAACGATAGCAATGCAACTATCAAAAAGTGAGTGAAGTTCTAAATCCCTCTAGCTGCTATTATTTCAACATACACTAATCAAACAGGAAGTGTGTCCCAAATTTTAATCAGGAAAAACAATCATAGGAATATCAGTTTGTATAAAAAACAGCAGTTGTTTTTTCTTTTCAAAATATTCCATATAAACTGATGACTTAAAGGTTTAGCTTCCTGTGAATCAGACTAATATGCAGCTGTATAATCACTGTTTTTAAGAACAGCTTCACTACTATTGAGTCGACCAGTTTCTGCCACCTGGTCTAACTTGAGTCCAGAACGATCAGACTTTATTCTTGGTTTTGCCATAGAAACAAGACGGTTGACGTCACCCCACGTCATTCCTATTAGATCATGGTCCAGGGATTGGGCTTAATGGCTCTAGTTGACCACTAGATGGTGCACTTACATAATAGAATTGGAGCTCATAACCCATATCTTCAGGTTTTAGCACAAACACCAAAATCTATTAGTATTTGTAGCTCAAACAGTGTAACATGGAAGAAAAAAAAAAAAAAAACAAAGAAAAAAAGGAGGAAACAGACGCCGGGTTTGTGCACCTCGCTTCTTTCTGACAGGCTCGTTGTCGGGTTCTGGCTCTTCTAGTGAGGTGACCATCTCCTCCTCTTCGTCCTCCTCCTCATCCTCCTCGCAGCAGTCCTCAGTGGTAATCTCCACCTCTGTTTCTCCAATCACATCGGGCCGCATGGCGGCATGGAGGAAGTCTGGTGCAGCTTCACTTTGTGGCGTAAAAGCTTCTAAAAGAAGAAATTGAAAAGTTTTAAAGGAAAACCGATTAAAGCATTTCACTAAGATTTCTTGAACAGTCCAGTGTATTTAGTGTCCTAAGCACATATACGACAAAGCGCTAAGCTATTTCTGTATTAGTTAGAGCAAAAACGACAAATCCCAGACTCCAGCTACCTGGGCTGCGGTCTTCTCTGAGGCTGGATGGTGAGTCCATGTGTAGCAGCGCTTCTGCCGCCTCGATGGTTTTGTCAGAGCAGTGGACGTTGCTGTAACCAGAAGCCTCCACTGCAACATAAACACGGAATTAATTAATAAAAAAAATATTGAAGCACCCCCAGCAGGCCCTCATTTTCAATTGTTTCCACAAACTCTCAAATGAATTCAGGTCTGGTGTTTAACTAGACCCATCGTGGGATTTTCTTCCAGCCTCAAATCTTTTGCAGCCTCCAACAGGTATGAATAAAATACCTAAATATCCAGCATCAGAGCATAATACTGCCGCTACCTTTAACTGTGAGGATGATGTATTCAAAGTGGTGCACAGTTGTTTTTTTTCTTCACATATTATTCAAGATGTTAGAAAAGGAGTTTCTCATCAAACCAGAGCACCTTCCTCTATACAGCAACTTTTTAGAGCTGTCTTTTTTCCACTCTTCTGTAATGGTCAGCATTCAGGAGAGGATGAATAAAGGTTTTTGTGTTTACAGATTTTCCCCTGTGATATGGGAAAATCTGCAACCCAGTTTTACCTATAATCTCTGGGTTGTTGCTTTGATTAATACCTCCTTTGTCTCACCCAAATGATAGACCGAGCAGTGCTCTCAAGGAGTACAGTCTCTACAGTTTTGCATTGTTTTTATTAATTAGAAACATACTGTATTCCTAATCAATGCACCTCACCACTATGGCAAAGTTTGTGTTGGTCTAGCATGAAAAAAAAACCCTTTATAAAACCAGTTGAAATTAGCGGTAGTAATGCGACAAATCTTTAAAAACTAGTTTTGCTTTTGCAAGCTCAGCCCAACACTCACGAATAAAACTGTCACCCATTTCCAGTTCGCACAATGCTGCACTTCAGTGTAAGCATGCAGAAATATTTATTAGCAAAGGAAAAACGAAGTTTGATCATAATTCTGTTCAAAGCAGTTTGATTTCTCCAAGAATGGAAAACCGAGGCTTTGTTGAAGGAAGTTTGGCCTCCACTGGGACCATGAGAGGGATCCCGGGGGCACCTGCTGTTGTTGTCAATCACCGGTGGGAAACCTGAGATAAGCATTACGCCCTGTCCATGTTTGGCTATCGAGTAGTGCAGGGGACAGAAACAGGCTATCTTTAGACAGCTGCACTCGTTCAGACCTTCTCTCTAGCAAAGACAATGGCCTGGAAGAATTCGCTGTCCAGCTAAAATAACTAATACCCCGACAGTTTCTTCTTGGGGGGGGGGGGGGGGCGCCCCCCCCCCCCCGCCCCCCGCGCGGCCGGGCGGGGGGGGGGGGTGGTAATGATGAGTGTTTGATTGTTC
>CAEGAD010046408.1:0-35773 GCA_903067055.1 Poeciliopsis paucimaculata | reverse complement strand
CCCCCCCCCCCCCCCCCCCCCCCCCCCCCCCCCCCCCCCCCCCCCCCCCCCCCCCCCCCCCCCCCCCCCGCCCCGCCGGGGAGGGGCTATGGCAACAGAGCAGGAGCACATTCAAACTTACAGTATATAACATCCCAGGCTTATAAATGCACAGTGTCCAAACAGAAAGACCTTACAGTTACAATGGGAATTTATAAGAAGCACTTCACTTGTGATTGTCAAGAAAAGAAAGGCCAAACATTTAACAGCAGCAAAAAGCCATCCCTTGTTTTAACATATCACAATACAAACATATCCAAAACACAAACAGTACTCTTAATAATAATAATAATAATAATAATATGGAATGTTTTTCCCTCACAATTCTCATGATTATCAGCAAAAGACAAGAGAGAAAGCAGGGCCAGGATCGAGGCACTTGGAGAAGAAAAGTACAGCAGAGTGAAGATCATAGTGCAAACAAGACGCTTTGAAGGCAAAGGAATGATTTTCAGCTTGTGATTGTACATTAAATTAAAAATAAAAATGTTGACAAAGAAGTGATGGCATGATAAATGACTCCAGGAAAGCCTGAAGTGGAAGTGCAAGCAAAAAGGATCTGCAGAAGGTGCAGAGAGGCTGTGGGTTCCAGTGCATGTCTGTCTTTGGTTTCTTGCGTAGCTTGTTGATATAAAATACAACAGGGTGTAACGTCTTCTAAGGGGCGATTGAGTTGGTTTTGGTTTGCCGTGATTGTCGTCCGAACAAAGACGCCGTGAGACGTCTCATTGGTGCCACACTTAAATGATCGACGCTTTACCTGGCATTCAGACGTCGATGCAGCAAAGTACAGCTGTGGAAGAGTTCCTGAGTCAGTTGAGTGAATGTGTTTGGTATGAAGCGGAGGATGGATGTGTTTATTGGTCGAAGGTCGCGGGAGGCACCAAATACGGGCCGTTCCGGCGTTCTGGGTGCGACTTCTACGGCGCTCCTTTGCCTGAGTCCGTTGCCGTCTCGGACGCAGCCTGTCTCTCGCACAGGCTCCCCAGCAGCTGGGCCGTCTTAAAGACAGACGCTTGCCCGGCCGGCTGCAGCGATCGGACCTTCTGCAGGTTCTGCAGCGTCCTCAGCATCTCGGCAGACACGATGGGCAGGTGCTGCTCCTGGATCAGGCTGGCGCTGGTGGGCCGCAGGACGGTGTCCCGCTGAGCAGGCTGCTTGGCGGTCGGTCTGGGCCGCTGCGCCGCTGCGGCTCGCGGGGAGACCAACGAGGTTTTCTTTAGCGGCGGCTGGAAGTCCTCTTTGTCTTCTTCTTCCTCCGCCTCATCCGCTTCTTCATCCTCTGCAGACTGGTCGCTGGAGATGGTGCCGTCACTCAGCCCCTCGTCGTTTCCACTTTTGTCGTGGTCGTCGTCCTCTTCCTCTTTGCAGCAATCTCCGTCCGTGATGTACACCATGTTCACGGGAAGAGAGGTGAACTGGTAAACGAGGCGCTGGCCCTCCACCTTGTTCAGAATGCCTCGCTGGTAGTAGTACCTTCACAAACACAGCGGAACAGACATCCAATCAGGTCTCAGTTTAAGTTTGAAGAGGAAGTTGGATCTTAAAGCTGATCTTAAGAGAACGGAGATATTTTGTTTTTTAGAGCTAAACCGATCCATTTGTAGTTTTTTCTTGTACCGGTCAATACATGCTTTACACACCCAGAAGCCATTGTCAAAGAGCGGTAATGTTATCAGATTGAGTTCCAACAGCAACAACGGCAAATTTACAACTTTTAATGTAGATTTGACTGATTTAGCTGCATCTGCCTTTTGAAAGTCTGTCTATATTGTTTGTTATCCTTTGTTAATATGGTTTGTTAATCAATTATGTTTTGTTCAATTGAAAACTTGTTTAACATTTATCACCATTATGTCATTTCTATCATGTAAGTGGAGGAAGAAAACGCAACATAAACTTCAAGAATATTTCTAAAAAAATTTAGCGTACTGATGTCAAAAAAATCTTTATTTTTCTCCCCACAAATTTTATTGCCGTGGAAGATCAATTTTCAAAATGTATGCAGCTTCGGAGGTAAAAATTCAGCATTTTTATTTAACCTTTTCGTATTTTGTCCATTCATCTTTTTACGGTTGCTGGGTAGGCGGGTTACACCCTGGACAGGTCACCAGAGTGTCACATGTCAACACACAGGACAAACTCTCTCATACGTATTGGTAATTTAGAGAGGCTGAATGTTTTTAGACTGTGGGGGTAAGCTGGAGTATCCAGAGAGAACCCAATCATGCGCAGGGAGAACATGCAAACTCCGTGCAGAACGACCTCAGGTCGAGATTTGAACGTGGAACGTTCTTGCTGCAAATTTTGTCACAAAGCTAAAATTTGTTTTAGTGGGATTTTATTTTTTGGACCACTGTTTTTCAAAATGGGGGGGGGGGGCACGAGAAGGCGCTAGAGGGGTCTCAGAAAGATGGAGGGAAGATGGAAAATAAAAAAAAAAAAGAGAAAGAATTAAAAAAAAAAGAATTAAAAAGTCGTATTTTTCCACTTCACAAGAAGTGGAAAAATACGACTTTGTGATGTGCTGTTGCTTAAATTTTTGAAGCGAAGCTGCACCATTAAAACAGGACCGAGGTCCAAAACTCCACCGAAACCCTCCTAAAGACGCTGTACCTGAGTGCTCTTCCCATGGTCTCATAGTTCATGTCTGGTTTGTTCTTGTGTTTGCCCCACAGCCTGGCCACGGCTTTGGAGTTGACCAGCTTGAAGATGCCCGCCTGCGGATCGGTCCATTTGATGTAGCGAGGACAGACTTGTCTGTCCTGCAGCAGCTCCATCAGAAACTGCCACAGGTAGAGGGTGTTCCCTCCTAAAGCAGAAACAAACACACACACACACAAAACAGGGAAATAAAGGACGAGACAAAGAAAAATAACCTGAGGAGAATAACTTTCGTGAAGACTTAATAGAAGTAGTAAGGAAACATGTATTTGACTCAAATGGATTTTTTAAAAAAAATTTTTTTTTTTACATATTCTCTAAAACATAAGTCTAACTTGTGTAAGAAAATGTGGTTAAATGACTCAAGTAAAAAAAAAAAATAAAAAAAAATCAACCAGGCAGGAAGTGACTCAGAGTTGCTTTGGTTTGATAAGGAGTCATGATCTGTCATATTTCATAAGAGCCACCTGGTCTACATGGGGATCAGAACCAAAATAAAAGGGAGTAGGGTTAAATATAGAGCTGCACTGTAAAACCCTTTCTAGAACCTGTTTATTTTGCTGCAGGCTTTTGAGATTGTTTATATGAGGGTTTGAAGAAGACAAATCTCAATTTGTGTGTTTGAACTGCAAATTTTATCGTTTTTTTTTTTAATGATTAAAAAAATGGCTGCTTGTTTGCAATTTTTTTGTAAATAATTCTTTAACAAAGAATCCCCTTTAAGACAAGCTGATATATCAGATTTCCTCTATGCAACCTTTGATAAGTACTGCTAGTTCATGTGTTAGAAGCAAATTACATCAGAGGATCCTCCATATTTCTATCACTTATAAAAATGACTCATTCTGACTGTTTTGGTAACGTTTTAGGTCGCAAGAAGCAGAGTCACGATGTGGAAACTGAAGGAGCACCATCCATCACTCCTAATAAGGCGAGAGCGTTTTGAAATGACAGTCGGCATGGCAACATGTCAGACGGCCTGCCTAATTAACCAGCTGATGGCCACTTATGTCACTGCTACTGCAGAAAGAGCAAAGCAGTAAGATGAATAATCTTCTCTGCAGAGTAAATAGAATATTCTCCCGCTGTTTATTCTCTACTCATATTCCAGACACACACTTCAATGCTCTTCGGCTCTGTTGCCACTTAAGTACATGAAGTATGATTTGTGGCCACGCTGGTGCTGGTTGTTTCATTGTTAAAAGTGAATGATGTGAGCCCAAACGTATGCGCTTCGAATCAAAAACATGAGTTTATTGCTTTTGCAAAGATGGTGACTTGTTTATTCTCTTTTGTTTACTTCCTGCAGTCTTTGTTGCACATCTAATTGTGTTTGTACTGAAATATCAAAAAGAAACACAAGTAATGTGCGTACCTGGAGTGGTTTGTGCATTTAATCACTAAGCCCAGACCTTTGATGATCCAGAACATGTTATGTTTTGAAATGAGCAAATCTGAATTTATTTGCAGTGAAAACTTCAGTCTGACTGAAAATAGCAGTTTGAAAGTCTTACTACAGATAAAATTGCGGCGCGGGGGCCATTTACGGCTGACCTCCAATCATGGTGGTTGTTCCAGATAGACACTTTTTTTTCTTTTAGGGCAACATTTTTTACATACAATTAATGTCTCCTTTAAAAAAAAAACCCACACACATAAAGGTGCAAAATACAGATTTCTAATTATTGAAGTGTTTTGTTTTGGAGCAACAAGAACCACAAACATTGACTTAGTTTTTCTCAAAAGCAAATATTATTATTATCATTAAGAAAATTGACCCAAATAATTTCAAAACCGCCAGCCTCTTAGCTTCGCAAGACCTTTTTTATGTTTTCAATCTTTTATGACTTACAGATCAGTTTTCTACAAAAACCACACCATTTGCTTAATTTTAATAAAAGTAATAGTTTTTGAGGATATTTTTTAAAATGTCCTAAAAAAAAAAAAAAAACCTACAATTTTTGTGGCCCCAACTATTTCCAACTCAATGACTTTGGGTCTCGAGGCAAAATGTTTTGACACCACTGGTGCAGACTTTGACTGAGCCACGGTAACACATGTAATGCACTCTGATCTAAACTAGTCCATCACAGCTCTGGGTAACCAAATGCTGAGAGTCTCAAATCTTTTGTGGCTCTTTTTTCGCGCCATCCAAAGCATTGTGACGACTTCCTGTAGGTGGAGTTTCAGAAAGGGCAGGAGTTTTAAAGAGACAGAGGCTCAATTTCAAGGCATTAAATGAAGAAGTAAAATTTATTTTATGTGATATTTGATCAATGTAGCACTTTTATAACAACTGAAGGTAGCAAAGTTATTTGATAGTGCCATTTTATAGCACAATGTGCCTAGAAAACACATAATAATGCCCCTTTGAATCACTAATTTATCTTTAAATGGTTTTATTTTGAAGTTCAGGTGATGCATGAAAACTAATGATGTTTTCCAATACCTTTGTTATATTTGTCCTTCTTTACTTTGATATCCGGTGTAGGAGACTCTGCCCTCCGATGTCGAGGTTTCTTACCTGCTCACACAAAAACAAATCACATTTTTTTAATCCACATGTTCCCAGGTGACCTCACCCCTCCGCTAAGAAAGATAACAACTCACTCCTCTTTCTAGACTGCAGCTGCGCCGCAGGCCTCTCTTTGTGCAACGAGTGCCACTGCGACTGGTCAACGGCTCCCACAACGCCCTCGGCGGACACGGTTACCTGGGTAACGGGAGCGGTGATGACATCGCTCAGTGATGGGAGGAAAGCCTGGGCTGTGGGGGAGGCACATAAACAGATTTAATGAAAGAGAACATCGTATCTAAAAATAACGTCTCCCAGCACAAACCACTTGTGTATCAGAAAGTGTGTGTGTCTGTGTGTGTGTGTGTGGGCTTACAGTAGTGCTGTTCCAGCGAGAGTGTGTCAACGCAGTCCATGTCAAGGAGTGAGTCGGCAGCAACAAGCGTCTCCATGGTCTCCTCCTCGCCGCTCTCACATGGCTCCACTGCAGATCAAAAGAGGAGGGAGGGCAAAAAAACACGTTGAGATACGGGAGAGTGGGATTCAGACAGAGAGGTCACCAAAGCATTCCCTCGCTTCCTGTGATGCCAACCCCCCCGCAAAGAACTTCATCTAAGGTGAGAGTAGATCTCCATAGACGCCACAGAGATGGGCGATACAAAGACAGAAATATGTAATTTCGCAAAATAGGTTTTGCTTGATAGATGTATGAGAAAGTTGATATAAACCTACAATATACAGAAATTATGAATAGCCAATGACAAAAAAAAAAAGTTGCCGTCCTCAATCGAGTGAATCCCACTTTCTTCAGGTTTCACCAACTCAAATTTATGAACGGAGTTTAAGACCTACGTCGTGACAGAGATGTACAAGAAACAATATGTTTCCAATCAATTAGCACTTACCCACGATGGACGTAAAAAATCGTGGGTAAAAAAAATAGCTAGTTATAGAGCGCATATTAGCAGCTGATTACTGGTAGTCAACCGCTTGAATCATAGAACGCACTGAAGGTGTCTGCAGGGCACTCAAACTTCAGCCTGAGAGAAAAGTCCCACAACAGAAAAATGAAACTACGTACATAGAATACACCGTGTTCCAAATAATTATGCAAAATGGATTTAAGTGTCACAAAGATAAAAATTTTTGTTGTGCTAGTAAATTTATAGATGGTATTGTGTGTCAGGGCTCTTTGAATCTCTATAATTAATTTCAGAGATCTGGTTTGATTAGTTTGTCTGGTGAGCTCAATTAAAGGAAATGTACTTAAGAAGGATGTTCCACATTATTAAGCAGGCCACAGGGTTCTGAGCTGGTCGGCCCCTTCAGAGTCCCCGAAGGAGTGAAAATGACCTCAGCAAAGTATATGGACTTTCTGACTGACCACTTTCATTCAAAAAGAAGAGCCGTCAGTAGCAAAATCATCTTCATGCATGTCAATGCACCATCTCATGCTGCAAGAAATACCAGTGTGTCATTGGCTGATATGGGCTTTCTTATGTTTCCTGTTTTACTTTTTCCGTCTGGCTCTTAGATCTGATCATGATGGCACAATTCGCGGTTTTGTCTTTTGGAATTTTTTTTACAGCAGACAAGTAACGTCCTAAAGACAGAAAATGATGGAATTACGGACAACCTTACAGTCATCTTGATGAGACTTCAACAAAAGGTCTTCAGTCAGGAGCTTCTTCCGGCTTGGTGTAATACTGACTGCAACAGGAGATCCTTCCTGCCCTAAGCTGTCATCCACAGCAGCTATTTAAATAAACTTGTGCAATATCATATTTAATTTCCCTTTAGGATTAATAACGAATGTTTGACATGAGACTAAATTTTTTGATATTCAGAAAAAAAAAAGTAAAAAACCTAAATGTTGTCTAAAAACCGTTCTGCCCTACTGTGTGTCATTTAAAACAAAATTACAAATAAAATGTTGCAGTAAATAACAAACAAATTACAAAGTAACAAGCAACTAATACTAAAGGGTCTATGAAAGGAGTCTGGAAAAACATTGACCAGAAACTATCTAAAAATAGCAGGAAAGTCATTTCCCTTGGAGACAAAATACTACAACTAATAAAAACCCAATACTGCAACACTACAGGTTTATTCTTTTTATTTTTAATATTGTTTCTCACCATAACACACGCTATTGTAATGTTATGAAAGTATGTACCGGCGTTTCCCTTAAACCAGTAAATAACATTTGCGCCAAGGTTTTGAGATTCATTTACAGTAGGCCTCAACAATCTGTTAATAAGTAACCGGCTGAGTTCAACTGTCTACATGCTGTTCTCTTAACAAGGAACATTCTGCTACGACTCGCTATTTTTTACTCATAACTTTACGCAACCACGTTTATGAAACGTAATGTACGGTATGTGTAGGGTCACGACCATGAACGCAGCCCTCAGCAAAAACGGGGTCTATTGTTTTCCGCGCATTTACTCATGAGGTGATGAGGTTGTGATGCAGCTCAGCAGACCATCTGCTAGCTAGCAGCTACTTGTCATTGCTGGGAGACAAAGCTCCACTAAAGCCACCGCGCAGGTAAAAACAAACAAACAAATTAAACACCCGCTGGGTTCGCGGTTCTGTCCTCCATGTTGTGGAAACTTTCAAATGAACTCTCCTCAGCTGTCTCCGAGTCCTTCTCTAAACCAGCTGTTACCGTGGGCTAACACGCGAGCTTCTAACAGCTGTTGCCCCCACAGATAACCGCGGCCCCGGCGACTTGCCTTTACCGTTTCACTCCGACGGTAGCACGAGGAGAGCCGCAGCCTGCTTTCAGCGCGTCCTCGGCATCCTGTTGGGACTCCGTCGCTAACAGGAGCACGCGAGGAATGTTTTGTTTCACTTCCTGGACATTTTTTTTTCTTTTGGCGGAGGGCGGACCATGTGCTGTCAACCCCAGTGCGCATGCGCGCAGATAAGGCGCTGTTTTTTTTTTAATTTTATTTTTTAATGGTTTAAAGCAAATCAAAACCCACAATTCAGTTACACAGACAAAAAAAAAATTAACATTAGAGATGATCAATTATAAAAAGAATTTGTAAAAAGTAAGTGTTGTGTTCTTCACAATAAAGGGGATTATTAATTCATTATTGCTCTGAATATGTCTAGCTTGCTTCAGAAAACTGGCTTTCTTTTTCTTTTTTCTTTTTTTACCAATAATCGATGACTGCATGAGTTAAGGATGGTTTTAATAAACCGGTGAATCACGATGAAACCGATTAATCACAATTAATTTGATTAATCGTTTCAGCTCTATACGTATTGTTCCACGTTACATTTCAGGAAACTGAATTTGCAGCACAGTAAGTCACAGTAAACAGCAAAAAACACTCGAACTCTGTCAGTCTGTGGGTGAGTGCCACGTTAAAAAAAAAAAGAGCAAAAAAAAGCTACTGACATAAATGACATTTTTCGACAACTTTGTGACTGAGATGCAACCGGCCGAGTGGCAGACAGCTCGAGTGTGTGTGTGTGTGTGTGGGTGGTGACCTTTAAGCAGCTCGTGGTGATCCTCTGTCTGTGACTGTTCACCCATCAGACCGGTGTATGTTAGCAGGTGTTGATGGGGGACCTCCTCCACCACCACTGCAGGGTACTCTGAAAACATCCCCATCTGAAACCGGACGGTTGTTTTAAATCAAATACTGGCTTTGATGATTTAAAAAAAAACAACAACAAACTATATCTCACTTGTGATGAGCTGAAGTGGTCACTGGCAAAGTCAAAGATGAGCTCCGGCTGCTGAAGCATGGCTGCGTGTCCCGAAGCAACTCCAATGTCATGAAAACAACATCACAGGCCCCTCCGGCGAGGAGGATCCGAACCAGCGGAAAGGTGTTGTTGGATCTTTCCTGCAGAGAAACTCTTTCGCTGAGCTGCAGACGCGCTCAGGAGCCCTGTCTTGTGGAGGAGTGATGCAAACAGCTACTCTAATTGACCAGAGACAGAGTGGCGTCACAGGAAACTCGTGTTGCTCTGCTTCGATTCTTGACGAGGAAGTGGAGGGGCGGTGAACTGTCCTGTGGTCTGACTGAACCTGCCACGGAACAACAGAGAGGCACCAGAGAACAAAATGTGAGTGAGGGGAGCCGTTAGAGGCACAGCTGCACCTGCAGAAAGCCAAAGAGGGATCAAATCCAATTTCTTCAAGATATTCTCAAATATTTGTCCAAGTATCAGATAATAAAAAATACAAAAATTGGCATACTTTGCCTCGAGTGGAGAAAGAAGACAACATCGGTATCTGAGCTCAAGTCTCTCTGTTTTACATATCTTAATTCTTTCACGCTTATCACAATTCTAAACTGGGCTAAACCAGCAACAGGAAGGAAGCTTTCGTGCTGCAGTGTGTGTGTGTGTGTGTGTGTGTGTGTGGGCGTGTGTAAGTGTGTGTGTGAGTCAGTATCTGTGGGGTGGGTGGTATGGGTCGAGGGGAGGCAGCTGCGTTTGAACTTGCAAGATCACGTCTTAGAACAACGTTTGTGGCCTCAGGGTCGCACATTCCCCACAACATGGCCGTGAAGGAGGAGATATTAAGAACAACACCGACGGGGCCCGGCTCCTCTCCGCTACTCCTTCTTTCACTTCTCGTTTCTTGTTTTTCTTTTTCCCTCCCTTTTTCCGCCTTCTGCCCGGCACACATGCGCCGCTGTTAAATTCCTCAGTCCACCAACCAGAACCTGATGTTCTCCGAGGGAGATTATTCTTCATGTGGTCCCGAAAATATTTCTTGTTCAGTCCCTTCAAACTTATTCCTGTCTAGTCAGGTTGGAATCACATCTCAATGTATTTTATTTGGGGGAGGGTTCTATGGTAGACAAAACTCCAAGTAGTGTATAAATCTGAAATGGAAGGAAAGTTATGCATATGCGTAGAACATTTTAGATTTTTTGACAAATATCTTAAAAGTGGGGTTTGCCTTTGTCTTTACCTCATTTATACCCCCTTTTCAAAAAATCCACTGAAGCAACCTGCCATAGCGGACAGATCATTTTGAAAATTGTGCAAAAGCTTCTTTTTCTTTTGTTCATCCAATGTTTTTTAGAACCATTTTCACTGCATTAAAAAATGACAACAGTAATAACAACTTAGTAATTACTTTCCTGGAATAAACAAAGTAAGCCAAGTTCTCCCTGCACAAACAGTATAATGCAAATCTTGACTGGGGGTCAGGTTAAGGAGGAATTACATTCTCTTTCAGTACATCTCATAGGGAAACAAAATTACAAAATTAAATTTGTAATTTTCTCTAATGGAAGTTCTGTAGATAATTCAGAAAGCCATCTACTTAGTTTTGGTCTTTCTATATTAGTCCACTAATGAGCTATTATTTTGTTTGCAAAATAGTGTTCTTCAAATCTACAAAAGTCTACTTGTTCTTTTAATCTTGAGATTTTTTTAAAATTATAGTCATATTTTAGGCCTAGGCCTGTCGTGGAGGTTATTGCGATAAACAATGATACTGTTGTTCTGCGATCTCTTTCAAGTGATACAACAGCAGTGGAATAATAATCCAGGTGGACCCTCTCAAAGATCAATAAACCTTAATTTCTAAACTTCGTTTAGAAATTAAACTGATATTCATTATAAATATCCAAAATAGGTAATAAAAAAGAAGACTGACCTTGAGCTGTTTGGCAAAGACAAATGGGTGAAAGTTTCACCCTTCAGTGAGGCTAGTAAAATGATTATAGGCCACTTTTCTTCAGACTTTTTTTTTTTTTTTACTGGTGACACATGAAATGAAAACGGTGTTGTTTTATCACGTAAAATCCCAGTTGTGGTTTTAATGTGACAGAATGTGAAAAAAGGAGGAATAAATGCTGTTGCCACGGCGCCGTTTAGCTCCCCCATTCCCCTTGCCAGTGTCAAATTTATGGTGTAAACATTGCTACCACACCTGCTCCTACCTTCGACCCTCTTTTATTTTCCTTTTAAATGTTTTACACCCACATTTAGGTTGTGTTTGTGTTGGATCTCGCTCTGTGAATGGTTTACGTCCAAGGATGCAATTCCAGTCTCTTTTAAACTGCTCCTACATTTTAAACCCAATTAAGCCTCATTTGTGGTTAAAAAGTACTTCTTTTTTTTTTCCTAACGTGAGAAGGGATGTTTTGTATTTTTTTAACTCTCCTTTGGTGTGTGCGTGTGAGATAGAGTCGCAGCATGTTTGGGTCAGTTATCACACAGGAAGCACAGCTCAGTTAGATGGAACCACTTCCTGAGTTTCTGGGCCAAACCGCTGCCAATACCTCTGCCAGCGGCGGCCTTTTCTTTCTCGGCTTCTGATGCGCCCAGTTGTTTTTAGCCTTCGCGATATCAACACAACCTGAGAAAAGGCAGGTCAGCAATGTGGATGTATTTGTCATCTGTTATTTGTACACGAGGTGCAAAACATTATTTTAGAAAAGACCCACGCCTCCAAAATGAGCAAACTGTTTAACTGTTTTAGTCAGCTTTAAAGATATCATCTTATGGGGAATTTTTTTTTTTTTTCCCCCACCAAGAGACGTAAGCTGGACATAAAAACATAGCTGGGTGGCAAAGTTTGGTGTTTGTGTTTAACTTTCCATTTCTTGAAATGCTAACTTTTTAAAGCTATTTAAAAGTGAAGATGTGAACTTCTGCTGTTTGTGTTTTGGATCGGTGACATCACAAAAGGCATTTAGCTGAAAAATCAGCTTGGGGACGAGCAAGTCTGATGAACTGAACTGAATTGGACTTTGATTCTGAAGCGTTCGAGTTACATTCCAGTCCGCTCTGGTTTTTCTCTCCAAATTTAGCTTAGAGCCATGCAGTGTTTTTGCACACAGTCACATTTTGTGTTATGTCTATTCAGTAAACTCAGCAAATTTAGATTAAAACGCAAAAAAAAAAAAAAAGAAAAAAAAAATAGGGAACAAACATGGTTCTGTTGCCACATGCCGTATGTGATGTCACTCGGGCCGTACACGTTGTTTTTTTGAGGCTGAATTTAAATTTTAAATAAAGAACATTTTACATCAAAACTGTAACACAGGAACAAAAACGGAGTTGCATCTTTTTCTGTGGGTGTTAAGTTAATAACTTGTTTTCGTCAAAGCTCAAATCAAATCATTTAGATTTTATTCAAAAAGGAAATGTTTAGTTGGGGTGTATAATTTTTTTTTTTCCAACATAATTTCAAAACAACTTCTTTCTAAAGTCTGCATGTTTCACTCTATTTGTAAGACTCTATTCATAGTAAGAGCAGTTTAAAGTGTGCAGCTAGCAGGGCCCTGCTAGCTGAGGACCAGCAATGCTAGCCACCGCTCTGCCCTGTATGTATCTTTACTTTGTGTGGCACACCTGCTCACTCTAACAAAACTAGGTCAGTTTTAGGTAGAAATGTGGAATCAGTACTGAAAACAGCAGGCTAACAGAAGTGGTTTAGTGGAGTGAATACAGCATTATTTCTGAACAACAGAGAAGTTTTTGAGAAGCACCCGAGGCTAAATGAGTACAGTTTTGAAGGAACAATATGAAAGCCTACACTGAACAGATACTAGGGGCTGTCCAAGGGCGAAAACCGGTCTATTGTAAAACAAGCAGTACTTGTGGAGACATGCTAGCGCTATCGTCAAATGTCACTGTCACTAATTTAGATCAGAGCATTGAAACTCTGATATATTGCATCATCTACTTTTTAACCACCAAGACCTGAAAGAAAACAACTTGTTCTTGGGAGTTTTGAAGCATTCTGAAAAGTAGCATGAAGAAAGAAGGTGACTTTTTTTTTCTGCAGAATTATATTTTTATGCCTAGTGACCTGGGGTTTAACAGAAAGAAATGAGTGGAGGCTTTTTTTCCAGTGAAGTGTGTTCATGTGGCTTGGAGTCTGCGTCAGAAAAAAACATCTATGATCCCCCCCCCCTTCAGTGCCATAACAATTAATGAATTGCTTAAAAAAAATGTTGTGGAGGATAAACATGCCCGCTTACTTTATCATTAAGTTGTTATACACATTTTTAACCCAGCTACAAAAAACTACAATGTTCTACAGGGGTTTATGCTATAGACATACACAGGGTAGAATGTGACACTGAAAGGCAGTAGAAATGTGGTATTGAACATTTTTAAGTTTCCACTTCAAGTCTCCAAGATCGACTTAATAGTGCTGCTAAATGAAAGCCTCCCCTCAGCATAATGCTGCCACCGTCTTCTGCCACTTTGGGAACAGTTATGCTGAGGATGATGTGCAGAGTTAGTTTTTCTAAGCATATTGCATTTTGAACGTGGGTCAAAATGTTCAGTTTTGGTCTCTTCTGACCTTTCACAAGTTTAACCTCTGACCTGGGTCCAGGGCGCCAGTTGGTTTTCTTTTGGGGGGCATCCGCAGGATTTTACAAATGTGTGATTTGCAAACATTGTACTTCATATAAGAGTGCTGGGCCTATATCAGATAAGTTGTAATACTATTTTGAGACCTGTATGAAAATAAACAATACTAAAGTATTTAAAAATTAAGAGGTTATATAGCAATATTTGAGGGGAACAACATGAAGCTATTGGCTTCATGTTGAGATGTATTATCAGTTCGTATCATCAGTTCATATTTGGTTATGCACAGGACCACCTATTAATATACCATAATTTGCATTAACATTAGCCCTATTCTTTACTTTAGTCAACAGGGCACCAAAACAGTTTCCAGCCCAGGTGCCCACTTCCTTGTAAATCCTAAAATGATCTTACTATAGTCCAGCCTGTCAGTTTAAGTCATGAGTAGCCTGGTACATTTTCTTTTTTTCACTGATGAAAACGTGCAAGTTTATGTGTTTAAAGCTATTATTTTATAACCTGTCCTGTCTGCTGAGTCACTTGGCCTTCATGATGATGTCTGTTCATTAATATTCTCTAGCACATTTCTGATGCCTTCTGGATTTACTCTCAAATTAAATGTCACCCTGTTGAACTGTCATTAACTATTTGTGACTTTGCATGGCAATTTAGTCACGTGGAATTTTATTTATCCATATTAGATCAAAAAGGACACATTTTTCAGATTTTGGTGTCATTCTATTACAAATGACATCAAGAACTTACATTAAAGTTGCGCTTCAAAGGAATAGTATTATGGTTATGGGGACGTTCTATAGCACAATCACGTTAACTTCATTTGTTATATAAATGGTATATCAATCAATATTTAAAAGGAATTTGACTTTGCAATTTAACACCTTGAAATTGGGCCTCTGTCTCTTTAAGAAGCTCTTGCTTTTTCTGACCTGCAGCACGTCATCACAGCAACGTTTTGTTAACGTTTTTACCAGCGTTGCAATGAGAAGTAGCTCGTATCACGAGCTCAGAAGAAGCGCAGTTCCACCAGGTGTTTGCTAAATGCCGCTGACTAGTCTGAAGGAGCTGAGAGGAAAATGCAGCGTTCAGTGAGAACAGCCGTTAAGGGATCCTGTGAATGGTTGCCACCGGCGACTAAAAGGACTTCTCAAACAGAATCAAAGCAACACTCCAGGTATGTTTTTGATGAGGAAACAGCATCGTAACATGATGTAAAGCTAAAATAAAGTCGATTCTATATAATTGCCAAAACTTTAAATGGGACAAAATGAGAAACGTTCGAGAGGCATGAATACGTCTGGTAAAATTAAACCTTTGATTGGTTGTCTAATCATTTTAAACAATTAACTTAATAGCTAATTGCTTTGTTCCTACTGTAACTGAAACATTTCTGAAAACAGAACGGTTCTAGTCAAAGCACAGTCAGTTTTTGGTGTAAAAAAATCAACCATTTTGTTTAAGAGGAAACAGACAGAAATGTTTTTGTTTCCACCCGGCAGTAGAACAGTATCATTTTTCCTGCCGTGAACAGAGACCTGTCCCCGGCTCCTATATGTGTTGATCGTTAGCGAGGCCTGCAGCCTGCTGCCTCCGTAGAGGACACTCCAACTGTAGAGCCCTTTGTTCATCAGCATTCTGGTCACATAGGTTGGTCCCTGTGGCCCCGGCGCTGGGATCCGAGTCTGTGAAGAGTCTGCCAGGCCCCCAAGGACACTGATAAGCCCCCCAACCCCTCCACTCCCCATAACATTCATTCCCCAGTTTGTGCCAGTGTGTGTGTGTAAGCGAGAGCGAGTCAGAAAGTGAGATAGAACAGTGTTTTTGACAGAATAGGACAGAGTATGCGTGTGTCTATGAGTGTCTATGAGTGTGTGTGCGTGTGTGTGTGAACTAGGCCAGTGTGATAACAGCATGGCAAGAGAGGGAGCAGATGATAAGCCCCTCTTGTTGCTTTGGGTAACCGGGCCTTGTTAAGTGAGCACAGTGAAATATGGTGTGTGTGTTTGCTGGAGATGGGGAATTGGAGCACAGTGGAGGTGTTTGCAGCACTATTTTTTTTTTCTTTCTTTTTTTTTTTTTTACAAGCAATTTGTGACAATGGCAGAGCTGTGTCTGAAAGAAAAATAGTTTTGTATTTTTGTTTTGTTTCGTCTTGTTAGCATTCTCAGATTTAAAAAAAGAAATACACCACAAACAGCCTCGCTTAGAAACCTTTTGCTCCCTGGAAAGTACTTTCACTTTCTCTTCGGCACATGTCAGACCCCAGCACACGTCTTTTCTTCTTCTTCTTCCCCCCTCCTTCTTTTATAGAACAAAAAATCGCCGTAAGGGCTGGCAAACTGAAGAAGAGGCATGCTTACCTTATCTGTGCTAGGCTCGTTTCTGAGTGTGTGTGTGTGTATATGACCCAGCCGCAGTCGCCTGGAGGATCTGAGGAGAGGAGCGGAAATTGTTCTCATTACATCTGACAAACTGAGAGAGAGAGAGAGAGCCCTCATCTGCTCGCAGACCTGGGATCTGCTTCCCTTATTGTGAATTCCCAGGAACCAGGGAGGGAGTGACGCACACAGTCAAGATCAGAGTTGTCAGTTGTTGCTTCCTCTTTTTTTTTTTTTTTTTTCTTCCTTTATTCCAGAGAACTAGTTGAACACACACACCGTCACACCTCTTCCCCCAGCCTGTGAGATCTGATTGGTTACCTGTGTTGTTAGCGAAGGTAACCCGTAGAGACCATTGTCGGTGTGAGGCAATGTAAACACGGCCTTATTTGCAATGTAAAGCAGCGAGCAGGCCTTCTGCAAACAAATGCGGAGCTTGTATGAACGCAGACTAATAAGGTTAACACACACCCTAAATATTATATTTAGCAAAAATAAAAAAAACATTTATAATTTTTCACACCTTAATGAGAATGAATGAATATGCTATCAGGTGTTTTTTTGTTTAATAATAATAATAATAATAATACCCCCCTCCAAAACTCTCAGAGAAGTTTGCATTTTACATAAGACCCTCACGCCCCCTAGTGGCAACAACTTGAACTTGCTCTTTTTAAAAATAAATCCATTTGAGTGTTTGCTGAAGAGCAGAAAAAGCTGACATTACAAGTGCGCCTCAGTAAAGTAGTACATTATTGAAAAGTTACACAATACTTATTCATTCATAAAAAAACAACAACACAATGTTGGGCAAAGTGCTGCACAAACAAAAGATTCAATGAAAAAAAAAAGTTCAAATGAAAAGTTGATTTATTTCACTCGCGTATTCCACTCCGTTATGTTTTTGTTAATTATGGTGATTTCTTGCTTACGATTAATAAAAATACACTATTTAATATTAGGATCTTATACCAGAGCAATAAAAACATTCTTAAGATGGAAATGTGGGCTTTAATAACAGCTTTAAGGTCACTGTTTTCCAAAGATTCTTTGAAAATCTTACAAAACAAGCCTCATCAGAACACATGTTCTAATGTACTGAGCTCTGCTTTATAAGTCTGTCTGTTCAGAGTCTGGTTTGGAGATCTTTAAAGGCTGAGAGGCCTTAGAACCGCTGTTAGCCAGGCTAACGTTTTGAGAAGCATGGAGGGACGACGGTTCTGTTTTAAAAACTCTCTGTCAGCTTGGATATTTTCTTCATCACCTCTCCGTTGTGCTCTTCTTTTTCTTTCGTTCCTGCGCTCCGCTATCATTCGTTCTATTGTCCGTCATCTTGAGAAATCACTCCCTGATGCTCCACGCCAAAGCGTAAGCAGCGTCCAACTTGGACCAATAGTAATCAAACATTCATGATGGATGTTTGCCAGAACAAATTAGACATCTTTTTCAACAACACCACCACACCCAATAATTTTGATAGGTACTCTTCATTTTATTGTGTCATGTAGCGTGGGGCGCTAGTCTGGGTCTGGACTTGGTCTCGGGTTTGGTGGTCTTGACTACAACACCTAACACCTACGTGGCTCCTTGGTTGCATACCCCCCCCACACACACACCTTCTTTCCATCCCCTTTCTGTTGGATTTCTTTCAAAATAAAAGCCATTAGTGGCAAAAAAAAAAAAGAAAAGTGAAGTTTATGTTATGTTCAGGAGACAAAATGGTTCTGTCCCTGAAATTATGATGCATAGAATCACATGTTTACATCTAAACTATGTCACAGAGAGTAAACCCAATAAAAACATGCTTTATCTGTTGCATTGTTTGTTAAAATGGCTCATTTCTGATGTATTCAGTTAAATACAATAGGTACACTTGATGATATTGTATTAGCGATTAGGCAATGCATTCAGCAAATACTTTTACTTTTAATACTTGAGTATTCTTAACTTTTTTACTTTTACTCAAGTAAAAATGTTAATGTGATACTTTTACTTTTACTAGAGTACATTTTTGTCTGTGTATTTGTACTTTCACATAAGTAAAAAAAGTTTTTGAGCACTTTCTCCACCGCTGCTCTCCACATGTGCGCTCCTGGCCTCGAAGTGACCCTTTATTTTGTCGTCTCGCCCCGGCGGGGTTGTCGTCTTATCGCTCAGACGAGCAGTAAAAGAGCCACGTGCGCTAACAGGAAGGAACCGGGACACAAACTTCTCAGTCCCCCTGACGGAGAGGAGATCCGAGGGAGGAGAAAGATGGGAGAAATACTCCAGTCGATGCTTTGTCAAGCTGATGAATTCCTCCTGCTCGCCGCGCCTGCTCACCTTCTGACGCACACGCACACACGCATGAACGAGAGAGAGTGTGTTTTGGATGCACGGGCTGAAAAAGTGCAACATTGGTGTATCTGTGGAGGAATGAGCTGCATTTGTGTGTGTGTGCGCGTTTGTTTCTAATACCTTGTGAGGACCATTTTCATGACACATGCTACGTTGTGGGGACCCACTGTTCCTTGTGGGGACTGAAGCCTGGTCCCCACAAGGGGAAAAGCTGTTTTTGGGTCAGGTTTAGGACTAAGATGTGAATTGAGTTTTGGTTAGGGTTAGGTATGTAATGGTTAGGGTTAGGATAAGGGNCTAAGGTGTGAATTGAGTTTTGGTTAGGGTTAGGTATGTAATGGTTAGGGTTAGGATAAGGGTAAGGGTAAGGTTTAGGCTGTAGAAATGAATGGAAGTCAATGGAAAGTCCCTGCACAGATAGCTGCGCAAACATATGCGTGTGTGTGTGTGTCGTTTGTCAGGCATATTCCTTGAAGTGTGAAAATCACCGGTGTGTTCTTTCCTTGACGTTATTTCCCTCTAACACAAAGCAGCACACACGTTTACTCTATTAAAAAAAAACACACAAAAAAAACATATTTTCCTTTGTTCTTTTCAAATGCTAGCAGATGCTGTGGCAGAGACCGAAAACTCGCCTCCTTCTGTTATCAATCCACTGCAGATATGCTAAAAACTCAGATGGAGTCTCAAAACATCAAGCGCTCCGCCTGCACTTTAAATTGTTACATGCTTATCAGATGCAGATTTTACTTGAAATGTGATGTAAAGAAAATTTGTGAATGTTGCCTTTAAACTGTTAAAAGTGAACTTTTGGAAAGCAACTGCTGTCGTGGTCAAATTTTATTTTTGATGCTGGTGCAGCCTGCTGTAATGTACCAAAAAAAAAAAAAAAAAAAAAAAAGCAAAACATTGTATTGAGAGGAAAGTTTTGGGGAAGAAAAAAAAAAAAAAAGTCAGATCGGCTAAACTTCCAACCTGAACTATAAGACCCTGAACTTTAAGAGGACAGGAGGGGACAAGCTGTTTACCCCAGGTATGTTTGTGTTGGATGCAGAATTGTTGCTGCATCTGGTGTTTTTTTAGTAACATATTTCTTCTGCTGAGGCATTGTGAAAAAGATGGAGCTCCACAGTCTCAATCCAAATGTTTTATTTTTATCGATAAGTTTGGAGGACGATGTTGTCATACGCTGCAAAAACACAAAACCTAATCCAGTATTTTCGGTCTAGCTCGTAGTGCAGATATTTTGAAATAAAACAAACTTTACAAGTAACTTTTCAGCAAAATATAAGAGCATTGTTGTCAGTAAATAGTTCCTGAATATCAATATAAAAAAATCTATTATTTCACCTTGTCATAGGTGAAATAATTGACATTTAATCGACAAATAAAAGACATTTTCTCCGTGTGAAAAAATCAAATGATCTGCCAGTGGAACTAGCACTAAACTAAAACATTAAGGATTTGTCCACTTGAAACAAGCTTCCATATCTTTCCAAAACTATATTGTAAGCTAGTTTCGTCCTATTTCAAGAATACTAAATGTGTTTGCACTAGAAATTAGACCAAAGCTAGTTGGTAAAATTTTGCCTCTTTGCTGTGAAGTTCCCCTCATTGACATGTTTACAATGGTTCTTTTGACATCCTTTGAGCAAAAAAAAGCCCCTCAGAGTCAGAGTGTGGCAGTCTGCCTTTCATCCTAAATTTACTGCTCTTTTTCTAGCATTTATGAGTCACTCAGCTCCCCCTCTTCCCACCCCATTCCCGACTGTATTAAATGTTTTCAATTGACGTAAATCTGGAAAGATCCATTTCAGCCCAGCATGCGCCAGTGTCACCAGCAGAGACGGAGAGGGAGACCACCTCCCCAGCTCCAAAATCAACACTTTTCAAACTCGACTGAAATTTGCACGTGCCCAGATGACCTGCATAGCAACTGTTAAGCATGGGGGTGGCAGCATCATGGGTCTGCCGCATAAACAGGAAGGCTTTGAAGAATGCGGTGGAAATACAAAGAATTTTAATTGGTTTGGTTCCTGTCCAGATGAGTGAAAATCCAGAATTAATTTAAATTACTATTACTGGACCAAATGCAAGTTTTCTAATTTATTTATTTTTTTTAACTTTTTATTTCCAATGACTGTTTTATATCAACATATCCTCATGTCCACCCTTGTCACATCTCACATTTCGCATCTTGACATCTTATTTTCGCAGACCATTTTGGACATTTCACCTTCACCAAGCAAACAGGCTGCTTGATTCCAGCTCTGCTAAAAGTTATTCAAGGATTACTGATGGAGGAGACAGTCAGAGAGAGACGCATTCCCTTCAAAAAGACATTAGAGAAACTTATATTCATTAACAACATCCATGGATATATAAATCACAATAATTGCAGTTAAAGGGACAATAGTAGACATAATGAAAATACAGACTAAAGTAATAAAAGTACACAATAATAATAATACAAAATAAATTCAAAAGGTAAACGAGAAAATAAATAAATAGAGGTGTCAAGGTTACAATATGAATTTAGTATAGGTCTCCACCTTAATTTGTAGCCTTGATGTTGTTTTTTCCACAATATACTTTTCTAATTCTATCTCTCCACTGTGTAATACTGGGAGGTTGTGGCCTTAACCAAGCATATGTTATATACTTCTTCGCAAACAGAAGCAAAACTCTGATCATGTATTGGCATTATTCCCAAAATATATACAAATGTATCCAGATATAAATAAATGCCTAAAATATTTTTATATCTGTTTTATTTAATGTTTAAAACTCACTATTGGTGTCTTGAGTAGCAAGGAGAAGCCCAGTAGATTCACAGCGCTCTATGAAGTGCTCTAAAATAGGATAAAATGCAAATTAAAAAAAAAAAATTGTCAATGTGATTTTAATACATCCTGTGTTAAATTTTCTATATATATATAAAAAATAATAATAATAATTTAACATCCAAAGCAAGTTGACTTTCATACGATCAGACATCAGAGTGTAAGGAGGTTTCCTCACAGAAACTTCAATGAAGTATTTTTAAAATTGAATTTTAAATTTGAAAACGGTGCTGTAATAAGAGTCTTGTGTTCTGATTGAAAGTCCAAACAGCAAAAAAAAAAAAAAAAAAAAAATAATAATATAATAAAATCTGCAATTACAATAACAAAACTTAGAGAAAAAAACCCATATACACAGAGCGGCAATCTTGAAAAAAACCATTGAAGATACTGGTTAGTTTATACAGCATGACACGATTTTGCTTGTTGTTCCTCGAGTCTTCTAATTTGCGATGCTAACAGAGAATAAAAGTTTGTTTTTGGCCACTCTCCAGTACACGGAGTACCCACGGAAAGATTTGGTTTGAAAAAACTGCAAAGGGCTGATTTGGCAAGCCCTGGTGGTCACCCTGTTCCTCTCAGATGGTCCTGGGCCGAGGGCCCTTCAGACCGCCAGAGCTGCGGCAACAGACTTCAGATGTCACACTTTGAGTAATCCTCATAGTTTAATGTCGAGTAAGCAACCGAGGGTTTTGTCAGAAATGCTAGAAGGTAACGGAACCACTTCAACACCACTCCTCCTGAAGTTTTGTTTAGTTTTAACAAACATCTTCTTCATCCGGGGTGTTGTTATTGACAAATAAAGATGAGATTCTGTAATTCACAACAAACTGAACATGTTTTGATGCCTCTGAGAGCAAATCATCATGTTTCCTAAGAAAAGTGTTTTTTTGGGGGGGTTTTTTCAGTTTAGGCTTACTTAACCTACTTGGTAAAATGATTCTAGTAAATTAAAACTAGAATTAATTTACTAGAATTAATTCTAATTCTAGTAAAAGCAAAAGAATTGCTTTCTTTTTTTGTCAGACGTGACAAAAATGTAGCTATTTCCACTTTGTTTGAGCCAAATTTGAGCTTTTTAAACCTCGGAACACTGTGTGAAGTGTCCGGCGCGGTAGTGGTAGTATCATGCTGTGGGCCAGTATCATTGCCAGCCGTACCGACGCAACAAACTACCTCCATTCATCTCCATTCATGTCTCTGCCGTAGAAAATGATTCCCATAGCATGACCCTGCCACTACCGAGTTTCAAAGTGGGAATGGCTCATGAAAGATAGTCTCGCTTTCATGCTAAAAGTTCTGAAACTTGTGGCACAGAAAAAAGAAAATCAGATGTATAAAACCATGGAAACGTGGATATTTAACTTTTAGTTTGCTGTGTTTCTCGTTCTTTTTGTTAGCTAATGTCTTAAAAACCTCATAGACCTTCGGAGAACTAAAATTATCCTGAAATTAAATGGATTTAGTTGGTAAAATTACATTAAAAATGATTAAAAAACAGTGTTCTACTTTGATTTAGTTATGTTGATAAAAAAATATCCAATTACCAATAGACCCGAAGCCCACTGAACACCAAGTCAAAGGCCGCTAAGCAGACGTCCTCCTGGACGACTTACACTTCACACGCTGCTCTTTTTTTGTTTTCTCGCAGACGATCCATCAAATCTTTCGAGAGCCAACCGAAAGAACCGGAGCCAGATATGTTATTTCAGCCTCTGCTGGGAGCCAAAAACATTTCAGAGCCGAATGTTCTGAATGCGATTCTGTTCAATTAGACCTGCTCAGAGCACCGTTGGATTTGATTTAACATGGAACCACAGCTCAGTGATTGAAGGCATGTTGGAAGAGCAGCAGAGAGACAGAGAGCGAGAGAAAGGCGGGTTCCAGGGAGAGGGGCTGAGGGCGGAATGCAAAGAGAAAGAAAACAGGCACAAAAAAAGAGAAAAAAAAATGAAGGCAGAGTGAAGAAATAAGATCAGGGGTGGTGAGAGATCAGCGGACAAAGAGCTTCTGTGACAGCTAATGTGACATGCGTGACTCTAGTTAGCTCGGAGCCAGATTCCAGGTCAAAATTTGCTCTTTTTGAGACTGCGAGGGTGTATGTGCACGTTTGTTTGCAATACCTTGTGGGGACCATTTTCTTGACACACCACACTGTGGGGACCCACCGATCCTTGTGGGGGCCGAAGCCTGGTCCCCACAAGGGAAAATGCTCTTATTGGGCCAGGGGTCAGATTTAGGACTAAGGTGTGAATTGAGTTTTGGTTAGGGTTAGGTATGTAATGGTTAGGGTTAGGAAAAGGGTAAGATTTAGGCAGTAGAAATGAATGGAAGTCAATGGAAAGTCTCCACAAAGATAGCCACTCAAACAGGCTTGTGTTTGTGTGTGTAGTTAGAGAGAAAGAGTTGGGTAAAAAAAAAATGGAAAGATCACAGTAATGTTCTGTGCTGCTGTTCGACATCACATGATGCCGCCTGCTGTCACATTTTAGTCAACAAACACAAAACCTTATAATACACACATACATACACACACACACACACGCACCAGCATCCATAAAGGACAGTCAAAGACAGACACATTTATATAATGCTGTAAGCAATAACTACCATCCATGTCATCACATATTGATTAATTAAAAAAAAAAAAATTACAGGGTCTCTTTTTCATAACGACTTTTTTATTATTAGTATTATTATTGTTATTATTTTGTGTGTTGGAAGAAAATCTGTATGTCACCAATACCAGCGAAGGTAATGAGTCAGACAAGATTATAGACAGAGTGAGGCCGGCCATTAATTAAAGCCACTGCACAGGAACACGTGACTTCAGTAGTTTAAGAACCAGAGAGAAAATACAAGTTTAAAGCACTAAAGTGGCAAACGAGAGGAGATGTTTTTATTTATTCATTTTTTTCCATTTCAAAATGACTCGATATTTTGAAAAAAACCTTATGTTTTTGCATTTTTGGTTGCAGTCTGAGTCACGTGTCAGCTTCGGAGATGCTGATCAGCTGGTTCCATTTGTAAACAACTCATTTGGTCAAAAATTAGAATAATAAGTGGATAAAAAAAAAAAGTTAAAGTGACAGAAAATCTTTCAATCATGGCACAAAATGCAAACCAACGTGACCGTCGTTAAAACAAGCAATACTTTCAGTTTTTTTTTAAAAATCGAGCAAGAAAACAACAAGTTTTTTGCAGCGTTGTAAAGTTACAAGTTAACTCCATCTATGGAGTTTGTAAAGCTACATATTCTTGAGTAAAGAAAGCCCAGTTTTTATTTCACACACAGAATAAAGAGGAAGAGATCTCAGCGGTGCTAGATGCGTGTAATTATAGATGTGTGCACTATTTAGTACCAACCAACCCGCGCGCTCCAGAGGCTCAACAATCCTTCTCTGACCCGTTTGATTCTGAAGCGTTGACGCTTTCGCTGTAATTGTCTACATCTGGAGTCCAGCGATTCGTTCAATCTTTGGGGAGTTTCTGTAACGAGAAATCTGGAAACATTTGTGAAATAACTCAGTCGAGTTTTGATTTGTTTACACATAATGAGCAATGTCAAAGCTTAGTGGGAGCTGAAGCCAAAAACAATACCGCAAAGGTTTCTTGAATATGTCAAAGATTCTCTGTTCAGGGTAGAAATATCCACTCTAGGTTGAAAATAGCAATGTTTGAGAATATGTTACACTTTAATGGCCTCTACACTGAAGAGTGTTAGTACCTGTGCTTCCATTGACCATAAAATTGTGCGAATTGGAATTACAATAAATTTGCTGAATGAAAACGCACCAATCTTATTTTATTTTATTGTTTTAAAAAAAGCACATTTTTGGTCAAAGATTTGTGTCCTAATATGAGGTGGTTTTTCGATAATCAAAATTTGCGTATTTCACCAAATTGCAACAGAAACACTTTTCACATCACACAAATCAAACCTTTAAAAGTAGCACCGGCCTCTTCAAACAGTTGGCTCTGTCAGCACAACTCAACAACTACTTCCTTCTTTACTTCAAAATAAGAGACGCAAAACATATGAGAAACAAGGCGCCAGGTTAAAAGTCCTCAGAAGAATAGCGTACTCTTACTTCAACAGACATGATCAGAGACAAACAGCAACCAGATGGCGTTTCAATATTGCAAGAGCTCGTGCTGCGATCTCGTTACACCCCTTGCGGTAAGTATGCTTAGCATGCAAGTTGATTAACACATACATTCGCTTAACTGGATACACATCACATGAACAACAGCAGCCTCAGAGCCACAGCGGAGCCGCATTCGAGAGCGTCTCCAACAAACGTACAACCGTCCATATGGTGAGATTCATTGAGTCAAAGTTACAGTCTCCTTCCAGACTGCGGGTTTGATTTGCTGTTGCAGCGGGATGACCTTTAACCCTTTTCAGAGCAACACTTCAATTTTACCGTTTTTCTTTTTTTCTTCTTCTTTCCAACATTGGCTCCATCTTTTAAAAAAAATATGAAACACAACTCCACCATGAAACAGTGGCGTTTTGGGAATTCGCTGACGCTCCACTCCCATCTCTCTCCGGAAAAAAGAGCGAGTTTCTGTGCAGGCGCATCTGGAGCGCTTGTATGACATCTTCCAGGAGGAAAGAATTCGGCCTCGTTCACTCGGTCGTACATCAAATATGTTTTCCTTGCTTTCTCGTCTTTTTGTTTTTGGGTCCGAGTCCCCGCCTCTGGCTGCTCCTTCCTCTCTCCTCAGGCGGTGCTGGACTTGTTGGTGATGCGGGAGTGGCTCTGCTCGGAGGATCGCTCGGTGACTTTGAGCTTCATACACGACTGCTTCTCGTCCATCAGCATCTCGGCAGGTAGGCACCAGCAGCACAGGCAGGACTGGAACCGGAGAAAGGGGGTGAATTTAAAGGGAAGGAATGTCACATTTTCAGCAAACAGCGTGTTGCAACAAACAGCCCTTTGACTTGTTGACATTTTGTCACGTTAAAACCCATAAACTTTAATAAGACAGAAGAGCACAAAGTACAGTAACTTGACTCGACCTGAAAGCAAAATCTGCTGTGCGTCCTTCGAGAGAGAAACCTTTTTTTTTTTAAGTAATAAACTAAGCTTAGCTGCATTGTTTCATAACAAGGATCAGTTGGAATGTGCGCATGGTTGGATTTACTTTTATGTAAAGTGTTTTGAAATGACGTGGTGAATTAGAGCTACGTAAATAAACCAAATTGATTTGAATCAAATTGACACGGTGAAAATGTATGTGCTTATCTGTCAAAGTTGAACTATAATATTTCATTAAACAGCTTAGAATAGGACTGTAGATGATACAGAACAAGTTCATTACATTTTTTTTTGTACAAATTCATTCTTGGACAATGACAGTTTAGTCCGATCAGTTATGTCTATTTTGACCTCCTTTGAAAAGAAGAAGTGGAGCATCCTGCACAACCAACAAGAATGCAACAAGTTGCTTCTGAATAGTAAGTCGACAACAAAAACGCTTGAGGTTTCCAGCTGCCATTGTACAGGGGCAAAAACCAGATGGCCAGATGTGCTGGAACTCGGTTTGGGTTGCTTGGTGATGGGCCGGGATTCGCAGGTGTTGCTAGGTGACAGGCAGTGCCTGCTGATTTGTGACTTTAGATTTCGGAGTGCCGTTTTTGCAATTCACTGATGTTCCCATGTCTGTCTGTATAAATGTGAGTTTTTGTGCAGGAGCATCTGGAGGTTTCCGCAGGTTTTTGAGATGTGTCGTTCTCCTGACACCAAAAAACATGAATTTATTGCCAAAATACAGCTGGGTGGGTTTTTCTTAAGTGCTTGAGGGATTGTTTTTTTTCGGAAGCAGTAGAACTCAAAAAGGATGTACAGAAGTGTAAGATGTGAATTTAGCATGACAGAGGTTGGTCTTACCCTGAAGCAGTTCTTGAAGCGCTTGCTGACCATGTACAGGGCGATGGGGTTAATGCAGGAGTTGACAGAAGCCATGTTGATGCCGATGTAGTCCAGCACCAAAAAGAAACTGTTAAAAAGAACAAGTGCCATGCCTCAGTGTTTCGTAGCAGTTTCTTTGGCAAGCTGTGGCCTGAGTAAACGGCGCGTGTGTTTTCCCTGCTCCGTACCTGAGCAGCTCGCAGCGGTTCGGGTCCTTCTCGTCGTAGATGGTGAGCTTCAGGATGCGGCTGAGGTGGAGAGGAAGCCAGCACAGAGCGAACACCAGAACCAGACAGAACACCGTCTTGGCCACCTCCCTCCGCTGATTACAAAACCACAAACACACACACACACACACACACACACACACACACACGCATCCATCATGAGTTGGCCTGGACGTGACTGCGCCTCTGTGGAGTTATACATCACAGAAAAACATGCTGCTCTCCCCTAAATTTGTCGTCATTTCAGGTCAAGTCGATTACAAAAAAAAGAAAAACTGTTAATCTGGAGCTTTTAAAGGCATCAATTACATTTAGTACTGAAGATTTATTTCTGTTGCTCCGTTATCAACACCAGCTGAATTTGAAAGCAGGATTGTAGGTATCTGATGTTTCTGTTACAGTAAAAAAAATTAATGGCGAATTTAAGTTTATTTAATCGGTCACAGAGAATACAAGGTCAGAGTTCATTTTCCAAAGTAATATTTTCACCAAGTCATTATTATTATTATTGGTGAAAATGTATTATTCATACATTTATAAATATCAGAGTTCCACACTAAAAATTTTGTATATTTTGTTCCCAATTCAGTCTTTAAGGGTCTTCAGTTTTTGTGTGAGTTAAATATTTAGCTTTCAAACTAACTTATTTATTTTTCTAACTTTATTAGATTTATTTATCTAACTAAGTATTTAATTGTAAAACTAAATATTGAACTGGCTAACTAACCATTTAGGTTGCTGGCTAAATATTTAGCTTGCAAGTAAATATTTAGGTTCAAGCTAAATATTTAGCTAGTATGCAAATTAGCTTGCGACTAAGCGGAAATATATAGCAAAATAAAAGCTGTGTTTTTCAAACTAAATGTTTAGTTTCAAATATTTAGTTAAAAACTTTAAACCAAACCATTAGTATGAAAACTAAGTATTTCGTTCTGACTTAAGTTAGGAACTAAATATTTATTTACAAAATAAATAATTATCTTCCTGACTAAATATTTAATTTGAGAGCTAAATATATAGTTTGTAAACTAAATATTTAGCTTGAGTGATATATTTATAAATGCATGAATAACACGGTAAAAATATGACACCCACGTTTTTGTCTCTCTTTGAAAGGCTAAGTAAACCAAAGTGTTGCTGTTAATTTTCACCGGTGTAACCCGTAATCTGACCTGTTTGATGTGGTCGCTAAGGGCGATCTGCACCCCGTTCTTCTTCCTCAGCATCTCACAGGTCATCAGGGTGTAGAAGATGGCCGTGCAGGCCAACGGCAAGCAGAAATACGCGCTGAACAGCCACCAGTCCTTTGCTGATTTATAAAACTGCACAAAAAAAAAAAAAAAAACGAACAAAGGGACGGCATTGGATTACGTTCAAACATCTGTGTGGGAGCGCTCTAAGCTGGAGATAAAGCATGTAAGAAGCTGATTTACTGGAGCGTAGCCGCCGCCTGAACCTTCGCCGGACTGGAAGGGGAAACTCGGGCGGGTTAGGCTTTGGCAGGACATCCTTTTACCAAATGCTGATTTATCAGCGGCAATACGCAGAGGTCGCGTTGTTACTTTTTAGTAAGGGGAATGTCATGCAAAGTAAAAACAGGCAATCTCCCATCTGTGATCTATATTATTTCATCATCCATGAACTCTTTCCAGCCTCCCTCGTCCAAGCATCACGCTGTGACTCTAAGTGAGCTGCTTTGCTAAGAAAGCTTTTGTATTTGCACACAGCATGCAGATTTGCACCTTTGCACATTTGCGTTTTTTGCTGCGTGCGCGGCTGAGTCAACACGCACCGTTTCTCTTTTCAGACAGGAAGAAGACGGGGGCCGGCGTGTCTCAGCTCACCCTCATGAAGTCCGTCTTCTGCATGGGGTGCAGCAGACAGATCCTCAGCTGCTCCCCTTTGTAGTCCATGGTGATCATGTCAAAGGCTATTGCCTCTGGAACGGCCAGGATGACGGATAAGATCCAGATGAGGGCGATCTCGATGGCCATCCACTTCGGAACGCCGATGCCTTTGATGCGGCTCCAGGAGACCACGGCACGATACCTGGAAAACATGTGATCCTTAAACAAGTCGGATTTAGGCAAATAAATGGTTGGATCCTTTTGAGGGGAAAAAAACCACAATGTGATTTAGTGTTTGGTTTGGATACAGCATGCAGCTCGCTTCCAATGCAACGCCTTGTGAAAGCATTTGCACTCCTTCAACCTTTAACTTTTCCCCGCTTTTTGTCATACAGTTACAGCCAGGAATGGACTGATCCACTTTTTTCTCTTCCGATGCCGATACCGATATCTGAGGCTTAGTATCAGCCGATACAAAAAAACAGCTGAACTGACTCAAGACTTTTTTTTTTTTTTTAATAAAGCATGATGTCACTCAGAGTACAAAGCATAGAATTAGACTGAATATTATGGATCGGGCACATTGCTACCAATACCTGCTAGAACATTTTTCAATATCAGGGCCAACACAAATATTAATCTCGGGTCCGATGCATCTCTAATTACAAGAAGACTCAATTAGAGTTAGATGTAAAGTTTGATTGCACCATTCCGATAGGCGACGCAGTGATCTCAACTATTCCAGTGCACTGGTCTCTCCTCTCCAGGTTCAGCTTACCAAACATCCCTACAACACAACACTGCCACCACCAGGTTTCACTGTAGGGGATGATTGTGTGTTAGTTTGCCACTAGACGGTTTGTACATAGGCTAGAAACTTCAATTTGAGTCGTTCGTGCCACTCATTCATAATGGCCATATTTGCTTTGAGTCTCTGAAACTCCTCTAGACGTTTGGGTTCTCTCCTTACATGACCTGTAAGTGTAGGCAGACGGCCGTGTCTCAGTAGGTCTGCAGGTGTGTGCACCTTCACATGGATTAGCCCCGTGTCTGCCGTGTTCCTTGGGCTTCGTGAAATTACTTGGTTCTCCAAAGCCCCTTCTCCACGGGTGTGGCTTTAACCATGTGCTATACAAATAAACTTGACTTTACTTGACTTAATGAAACTTTCAGGCCTCCCCACAGCAAGCTGGACACTGAGATTGAATTACACACAGAAGGATGCTAACATCTGCTAACTGCAGTTGTTTGCTGGGAGTTTTGTTTAGAGGTATCAGACTATTGAGCATTGAATAAAAATCACAGATTTTGCCATTGTACACTTTGTGTTGGGTCAGTCGAAGGAATATCCAAATGTGTGTCGAAATGCGAAAAAGTCCGACAATCCCCAGCTCTGTATTTCATAATGTGAAGTTTCCAACTGCTTACAATAAAAGAATAAAGAGATAGAGAGGAAAAAAATGAGCTAATGTGAAAGGAGGGAAAGTGTGTGTTTGCGTGATGCGTGGGTTGTGAACAAGCGTACCTGTCGATGCTCAAAGCGCACAGGCTCAACACGGTGATCCCCACGGATGCCTTCTGGACAAACGGCACGACCTTGCACAGAGTCACCCCGAACGGCCAGTCCTCTGCCAGGAGCTGCAGACAGATTGCGACACGAGCAGAAGGTCAGCGAGTTAAAGGCAGGGAGTGATGCAAAGAGCCTGTCTTCTCCAGGACAGCGAGCCTGAACTCGCAGTTTTTGTCAGGTTAAACATCGCAGCCTTGTCTTTAAAAAAGAACAAAAGAAAGAAACACTCAGCGAGGCCCCGCACGCCTCACTTTTGACCCGTCAGCTTTCCAACCGAATGAGAAGTTTGAGCTCCCGGAGTTCAAGAATCACCCAGAGGATCATGTACAACACAAAGCCTTTAAAGCTTTTCTTGGATGGGGGACAGGAATGCAAGTGGAAATCAATTGAAATCATATGTGACCCCCGCATCTGTCTCTCTCTCTCTCTCCGTACCACCCCGTCTGGTCCTCGTCTGCGCGCTGGTATGTAACTGCGACCACCAGTTGTTTTAACACTCCTGCCCGGTTACCCAAATATACAGACACTCCGGCTCGCTCTGGCCCTCGCTCTCGCAAAGTGAGCCTGACGCACAATAACATGCCGAGAGACATGGGGGGATATGAAGAGGCTCAGAGTCCAGAGGAGTAATAACATTTCAGAATCACTGGGGAGCAAACACACACACACACACACACACACACCTCCCTACGTCTCCACTTTCACTGGTGTGTGCTTCATTATGTGGACATAAGGAGGAATCGGTGTGGCTGACGGGTTTAGAGTCCAGAAGGAAGCTAATCTATCTGTAGCTGCGGTTTCTTTGACCGTATGATTGCGCAAATTGGAATTCCCAAAAATAAGTTTTCTTAATTTTTGGGGGTATAAAAAGTTTTTGCTCAAGAATGAGGTGGGGGTTTTTTTTATGTGGCTGTATCGAAATGAGTGTATTTCGCAAAACTGCAACGGAAGCACTTTTTTTTGAATGACAGGAGTCATGTGATCAGCGACCGGATCTTACTACTGGAGGAAAAGAAGAAGAAGAAGAAGACGGCAGAAAGTGATTGGAGGATGGTGGCGCTGCATGTTTTTTAGTGAGATAAACTTATTCACATGTAATACCAATTGCGCTAATTTGATAAAAACACCGCAGTTTCGAAAATTTTGTTTTTTTTCTTTTTGTTTGTTTTGTTTTTTATGTTAGCGCAATATTGACAAAGTTTTACACACATTTAAAAGCAGCTATTTGCTGCGCCAGAGCTGTCACAGCACGCAAAGTTCATCAGAAGTTGAGTTTGTCATTTGATGCTGTCGAATCCAAACAGGGCCGGTTCTGGCCCATTTGGCGCCCTGGGCGGACCACCCCCTTTAACGAGTCTGTTGACCAGTGGCTGGAATGGGTGCTGACCGTTAGGTCCTCTGGTAGAGAGAGCGGGGCAGCAGGGGTGGCGCTGACGCCGTCCTCCCTCAATATGTTGCCCTGGGTGGGTGCCTATGAATAAGAAACTGCCCCTGAATCGTAACTCTTCTGAAAAAGATGTCAATTACAAATTTCCCCGAAATAGCTGCATTACCATGTATGAGGAGTTTAGCACTCCAACACCTCAATAGCTGTGTTTATGTTGATCATATATTAAAGTAAATAAGAAGAATAAATTTGATTAATGGAAACATGGCAATTTTTAAAAAAAGCAAGTTTTTGTATAAAATGTTTTTGTGGTTGAAATGATCGTATTTCACAAAACACTGTATTGGAAACACTTTTTTTCGCATCACACGAGTCACATGATCAATACTATTGGCGGAAAAGAGGAAGAAGATGACAGGAAGTGGTAGGAGGATTTTTTTTAATGACTTATCCTGTGAATGAACTTATTCACGTAGGATTTTAATTGCATTTCTTAACTAATGGAAGCACCGCAACTTTCAAAATTGTTTGGGGTGTTTTTCGACACAACTTTCAATATTGAAAATTTCCAACTTTCACAACACTGAAAAGTCTTCGCGCACATTTATAACGGAAACTCAACGGGCATTGAAACCTGCTCGGTTGATGACGCGGAGCCTCTCTAACCTTGTAGACGTTGATGGGGATGCCGATGATGATGTGCAGCAGGTCTCCGAGCGCCAGGCTGCCGATGAGGATGTTCGGCCCGTTCCGCATGCACTTGTTCTTGTAGATGATCCTCAGGAGAGTCGAGTTGCCGATGATGCCGACCACAAACACCAGGCAGGACACCACGGTGTTGATGTACTTGAACGTGTCCCGGATTTCCGTGGGCCCCGTGCACATGGGCGGCAGGCGGCGGCGCGGCGTGGTGATGTTGGGCCTGGCCGGGTCCTGGGCCTTCCTCTGGACCAGGCCCAGTCTCTGAGTGACGGACAGCGGGGCCTGGGGGATTTGGTTCTTCGGCTCCGGCTGCGCGCTCGCAGCCATCATGTGAGCGGCCAGTAAGAGGAAGCAGAGGCGAGCTGTCATTTTTGGCGTTTTAGGAATGGCTTTTCTTTTTGATCCGCGACACACTCCCACTTAACGTCCTCTTCTGTGCCCCTGGAAACACAAAGTAGAAGCAGAAAATGTTGCGTGGCGATTTGCCAGAACGTTCTGGAAAGGCAGGGGGAATTGTTTGCATGTCAGAGAAGGAATCCCAATCTGCGTTTGGTAAAATGTCAGGGAGAGGTAGAATGTTTTGAGGCAAGGCTGGAATTTCTCTAGGATTGTGAAACGAGCTAAGCCAAACCAACGGAGGAATAACAAAAGAGCTTATTGATTTATTTGGACTCTTTGAGCTTTTTAGTCTCTCTGTAGACGCCCGAAACAGTTTGGGCTCCTAGCAGCACGAATAAGAAAATAAATGTCTGGAACACTTGACATATCATGAGGATTACATTAGTAATACTTTACAGTGAATGTGAAACTTGTTTGCATGAATATTCGTTGCCAAAAGTCAATGCGCACAGTTTTGCTCAAGATTATTTATTTAGTTATATTCCTGGTCTACTCATTTTGCCAAGATAAGAGAATCGATGAGGGGATTTTACAGATGAGGGTGATGGCAGGGAGGCCTTCCGACCTCAACGAGTTGGCACATGACCACAGACAAACAGTGACATTAAACACTTTTTTCCACTGATTATTTAGAACAACTTTTATCACAATCGAAATTGTTTTTGACATTAAAAAAAAAGTGAAGGGAAGGGAAGGGAAAAAAAAAAAAAAAAACTGAATTGGAAAAACCTGCACCAAATACTGAGAATGATTGTTGGAATAATAAAAACTAAAAGTTATGTGGGCAATTCATTGTGTCATTTTATTTCTACTTCTGTTTTATTTAGGGGTTGTTGTTGTTTTTTTGCATCTTATGAAACAATGATGACGAGAGGAGACCTCTAACTCAGTTCAGATGAAACTTTTGGGCAAAAATATTTGTAGAACAAAAATGCTTTTCAAAATCTTTAATATATGAGTTCGCTGTCAGTTTGCAGTGGGAATTCCCTTGTTGCACAAAAACTTATTTTAGAGAGAGAAGAGTTTTGAACACTGATGTATCTCTTCGGCTCCCAATTCTGGTTCGTTTGCGTTTGTTGAAAAGTTCACCCTGATCTTGACAGAGCAAATTGTCCAGAGGGAATCTTCGTGGTTTAAAAAGGAGAGAAAACAGAAGCAGATTTTAACAACACGAGATGAAGTCAAAATGCAGACACTTCTCTTTGTAAGGCAATTCCCCTAATGTTTTCCAGCCACTGCTGTTCCAGCCTGTACTTACCTAAACCTCAGACTGAGGCAGGAGCTCTCCGAAAGCTTTCCCCTTCTCAAACCAGACTTTCCTGGCTCCCAGGCTCAGGACCGAGAAAGATTCCCGAATCAAAGGGTTCCAGCTGTGGCGACACTCCGCTCATCTCCAGCAGAAGCCGCCCTCCCTCTCTTTCGAGCCGCGTCAACGTAACGAGCTCCAGCGGCTCCTCAAGTCGCTCCTCTCTGCTTCTGGCCGCTGAGCCTCAGAGTCTCATGAGGCTGACTTGATCCCTGCCCTCCCATTCTTATGCAGAAGAGGGGGCGGAGGACCACGGGGGCAGGAGGGATGTTCATGAGTTAGTTGGTGTGTTTTCATGCAAGAGGTGACCGGTTTTCAGTTTTGGTGGCGTCAGGGGTTCAGGGTGTCACGGTTTTACCCTTGGCAAAAGCCTTTCCCAACTTTTGAAAGGCGTTGCACATTCGTGACCCCGCATTCATCTTCATCCCTCTTTTCGTCAGAGTTGTTAGCGTAGCCACCTGTGACGGTGGATGCACAGTTTTCCTGTAAAGTTAAGTTGTTTCTCCAGCATTAACACTTTTAGGAGCAAATACACAAGGATGACTGACAGCGATAAGACCCGCCTCCTGCCTCTGGTTGGGAGAAAGTGGAGGAGCTCGACGTGTTCACAGATTATCTATCTCATGCCGTACTGTCTTGTGATTTGTTTTATATATATATATATATATATATATATATATAAAAGAAAAAGTTAAAAAAGACTAGTTCAGTCTTAAATCCCGTCAAAATACAGTAAAGCTGGTGGGGGGAGAAAAACAATGCTTTGCTTTATCTCTGTGTTCAAAGTCTTGATGTTTTTGGTTAACTAAATAAAATTATAAAAAAAAAAAAAATGAAGAACATTTCCAGATTTTCCTGAATTCAGCCTCCATTCTGCAGCATGTTGAGATGACTTTGGGAAAGTTACCTAACGAGCTGCATGGCGATGTGGGAATATTCGTCAGCTAATTCCCATAATTCCCATTATACATTTTTTAAATGTATAATAATGCAATCTTTGACTGGCTTCTGCTCGATTCTGTGTAGAAACTTCAAGCATTGTGGTTTACATTTTCAAGACATTATTTTGATGCAGGTTCCAAAAAGTAGAACCAATCTGTAAAAAAAAAAAGCCTTTAAATTTTCTCCTCCTTCAGGATTTAAATTTGACCACTTATTTACTTTTGGGCAGTTAAAGTAAATTTTAATTGTCTGAAAAATCAGTTTACTTGGCTTCTGTAACAGGCCTAATGTTTGATTCTATGTGATATTTTTCATAAAATGTGAAACAGTTGTTTTTCCTCGTTAAAAAGGGAATAAATACATACATT
>CAEGAD010046386.1:0-117960 GCA_903067055.1 Poeciliopsis paucimaculata | reverse complement strand
TCTATAGATAAATATATATATATATATGTATATATATGTATATACATATACATATATATATACATACATATGTATGTATATATACATATGTATATAGCGGATAACTGCTTTGCTTTCTCTGGCCGCATGCATGTTGAAGATTTTTTTTTTTAAAACTTTAAGTAAACTTTAAGGATCCAGCCGATGGGTTCTCCTATCTCTGGTTCCTCGTTCTCGCTGCTTAAAATCTGATTGATTGCACTTTTCTCCGGCGGACGCTCGCGACAAAACCGGCGCAGCTCGTCCATCTGCTCCCCACTTCTTAGATTTAGTGCTAAAAAGAAAGGAGGGGGAACGGGGGGCGCACTTACTGCCAGGCTGTTATCATTATTATTATTATTAATAAAGTCGATCTAAAAAAAACAACAACTACTTATTAGCAGAACTTCCTCCAGATTGGCGCAGAAGAACGGGTGGAATCGTCGCGTAAAAAACAGACGCATATCGGAGGACGCGCAGAAAGTGTGCTAAATCCACCGAGGTGACGGTGATGATGATGATGATGATGATGATGATGATGATGATGATGGCGGCGGTGGTGGTTCTTACCTTTCAGAGTGCAGGACGTGGCGTGGGTCTGCTCCCACGGAGCGTGGACGCGGTTATCTCCTTCCTCTCCCGGCGACTCGCTGCTCCCTCAGATTTTCTTTCCTCCGCCTCGACTGAGCAGGAGCGCCGCTCTGCTCCTGCTATTATTTTCACTAAAATATATGAAAATTTATGCAAATGAAAATCAGCACTAACTGTTCGTCTCTTGTTATACTTGGGGATGATTTTTTTTTTTTTTCCCTCCCCCCCCCCTCCTTCTCTCCCCTCTCTTTCCCCGCTTTGCATACAGAATAAATGAACTTCCCCAGCAGGAAACTTGGGGACCTTTTTATATATATATATATATGTATATATATATATATATATATATATATGTGTGTGTGTGTGTGTGTGTGTGTAATGAGCAAATAAATAATAAATAAAAACATGATATATCAGAGAGGAGTTTGCTGCTGGTTTCTGGGGAATATTTCCTAGAATGGCTTTTGACTCGCCTTTTATGGATGTTGTACATCCTTTTTTTTTTTTTTTTTTTTCTTGCAGGGATCTCTGGGAAATTTATCCAGGAATCCTCACTGTATATTAATGCATAGAGGAGGGGCCCCATAGCGGCATGGGGCCCCAAACGTTCCTGGTGCATTATGTAAGGAAAGAGCAGAGCTTCATTGTTTTTCATCTACTGGAGAAAAATAATAATAATAATAATAATGTTCTGTGGATTCAAATAAATGTCACTTTTCATCTTAAGTCCTGAAAATGTGTTTAGAATGAAATGAAAAATTAAAAACAAAGAGGACACGTTTAACTTTAACTTTAAAGTTAGAACTCGGGAGTTTTTAAAGAGACAGAAATAAATGTCTTCTGTGTGAACGAAAGGGGAAAGATTCAGAAAATATGTTTGTTTCCGAGGCTTTTTAAAATTTTAGACTGAAATCTGTTGTTTAAATAGACAAGAGAATATTTAGTTCCTTCTAAGCAGTCGAAAAGATGTGTAATTGTACTTTAATCTGATGTAGTGGAGCTTATGGAGGGGCCCAAAGGGTCAGAGCTTCAGGCCCAGACAGGGGAAGAGCTTCAGTTCCAGCTTCAGTGGCCCTCTGTAACTCTAATTTAAAGAATCTGACTTTTTCTCTGTTGTCAGCTTTACATAACTGTGTCAGCGTGAGGGGCCCCATGCGGTGAATCTAGAGGCTTCAGGACGGATGGAGCAAATGGGAGCAAATTTGATTAGAAAGGACAAAGAAAAGTTGGTGAGGAATCCATCTGATGGAGAGCGGTGACATCTAGAGATTCACAAAACAAATGTAGCAGAAATTATATATATATATATATATATATATGTATTTCAATTTAAATAATGTGGTGGGAAAGTGAAGGGTGAGGAGATAGTGGAAATATCTATATATAGTTTTAAAAAAAAAGGTGGAGTTCTGGGGGTGGCGCAGGGGTTCAGCACAACACAGATGAGGAGGTCGCAGGTTCGATTCCCGGCCTGGTGACCTTTACCGCATGTTTTCCGTCTTTACCCACTTTCAAATAAAGGCCACTTTAACCCAAAAATAAAAGGGGGAATATTGTCTTCCAACTAAATGGATGAAAGATGAATCCAGTCATCATTTTAGCGCCCTAAGAGAATGACTGATTCTCGCTGCGCTCGTTTACCTTTAAAACGCAGAAAACACGACGCTGTGTCCGTCAGGACGGCGTCTGGTGGCTGAAAGTGAATGGAGAAAATGATAACAATGACACGTTTTAATTGTAAAGTCCTTTTCGGACTATAACGAAGATGAAAATGAACAGAAACCACCGAGTTCGTGTCAGCGCCCAGGTGAAAGCCGGTTAGCTCGACAGGCTAACTTTAACTGTTAAAGACTAGAAAGCGGAAGTCCACCGTTTAAACAGCTCAGTTTTTTTTTTTCAGGGGTTTAAAGCTGATTTCCGGAGCAGAGAGAGAAAATAAATTAATGTTTTGGGGGTTTTTTTTTATTATTTTTATTTTTTTTATAATAAGTAATTGTAAAAAATTTTAAAAAAAAAAAAACAACAAAAAAAAAGACACACACAAACATTTTCTCTGCGTCCTCGTCCCTGTTTGTCTCCGCACTGTTTACTACCGAGTTGTACTCCCCGTTTTGTTTGGACCCGCAATTAAAAAGCAGCCAATCGGAACAGCCGGAAGGAGGTTCTCCGCGCGCGCCCCGGAGACCTGCCAATCACGCCCCGGGTAACCAATCAATGGGCACGCACGGGGTAAACACTGCGTCCTGAGGGCTGCGAGGGAGGAGGGTGGAGGGAGGGGGGGGGGGCACTGTGGAGAGGGGAGGGGGCCTGTCAGAGAGAGAGAGAGAGAGAGAGAGAGGAGGAGAGAGAGGCAGCGAATGAGAGGAGAGGCTCGCAGGCAGCGCCGCGCCACTGTTCCGACTGGATTGTACTTGAACGGGAGTTCGCGGTTTGGCAGGTTTATCCACATCAAAACAGAACAAAGAGACGGTGCTATAAAAGAAGAGAGGGAGAGAGCAGCGGAGAGAAGAAAAGCGACTTGAATTACAAAAGAAGTGAGGACGCTCTCCGCTTTTCCACATCCAAGGCTGGACGTAAAAAAAAAAAAAAAACAAACAAAAAAAACTGGAGAATTTCTGGAAGGAGGCTTTTTGTTTTTGTTTGTTTGTTTGTTTTTCTTTCTTTCTTTCTGAAAGTTTGTTTGGGACGCTTCCGATTTGAATTTTAATGTCCGCGATCCCGGTGCGAAACTTTCGCCCTCGGACTGCATATGGTTTCAAAGGGCTTTCAGAGGAGTTGGGATATCTTTCCACGTCGTCCACGCTGAACACTGGCAGCTAGAATGTTGTAAATACACGCGGATTTGTTCCTGCCGCTCCTCTGCGTCTTTCAGCGCATCCGAAGAAGAAGAAGAAGAAACTGCACAGACTTTTAAAAAGACTGCATAATTCATGAGATACAATTTGCCTGCTGGAAAAAAGTGACTGTAAAAAAAAAAAAAAAAAAAAAAAAAAAAAGGGAGGGGAGTTGTCCACAAATATATTCATAAGGGTTGACGGGATGGCCACCGCGGCTTCCAATCCTTATCTGCCCAGCAATAGCATCTTATCGTCCGGCTCCATCGTGCACTCTGACTCCGGGGGCGGCGGCATGCAGCCCGGCAGCGCCGCGGTCACCTCCGGGTCCGGAGGTTACAGGGGAGACCCCACGGTCAAGATGGTGCAAAGTGACTTTATGCAAGGTGCCATGGCAGCGAGCAACGGGGGGCACATGCTGAGCCATGCCCACCAGTGGGTGACGTCCCTGCCGCACGCCGCGGCGGCCGCAGCCGCGGCGGCGGTGGCCGCGGCCGAGGCCGGCTCGCCCTGGTCGTCCAGCCCGGTCGGAATGACCGGCAGCCCGCAGCAGCAGGACGTCAAGAGCTCCGCCAGAGACGATCTACACACGGGCACCGCGCTGCACCACAGGCCGCCTCACTTAGCCCCGCACCACACGCACGCCGGGGCGTGGGGCAGCACCACGGCGGCGCACATCAACTCCATCTCCGGCGGGCAGCAGCAGCAGCAGCAGCAGTCGCTCATCTACTCGCAGCCGGGGGGCTTCACTGTGAACGGCATGCTGAGCCCCGGCAGCCAGAGCCTGGTGCACCCCGGCCTGGTGCGGGGGGACACCCCGGACCTGGAGCACGGCAGCCACCACCACCATCACCACCACCAGCACCCGCACCACCAGCACCACGCCGCCGTCAACAGCCACGACCCGCACTCGGACGATGACACGCCGACTTCGGACGACCTGGAGCAGTTCGCTAAGCAGTTCAAACAACGGCGGATCAAGCTGGGCTTCACGCAGGCGGACGTGGGGCTGGCGCTGGGCACGCTGTACGGGAACGTGTTCTCGCAGACCACCATCTGCAGGTTCGAGGCGCTGCAGCTCAGCTTCAAGAACATGTGCAAGCTGAAGCCGCTGCTGAACAAGTGGCTGGAGGAGGCCGACTCGTCCACGGGGAGCCCCACCAGCATCGACAAGATCGCGGCGCAGGGCCGCAAGCGCAAGAAGCGCACCTCCATCGAGGTGAGCGTCAAGGGGGCCCTGGAGAGCCACTTCCTCAAGTGCCCCAAGCCGTCGGCGCAGGAGATCAGCACGCTGGCGGACAACCTGCAGCTGGAGAAGGAGGTGGTCAGAGTGTGGTTCTGCAATAGGAGGCAGAAGGAAAAGCGGATGACGCCGCCAGGAGTGGCGCAGACGCCGGAGGATGTGTACTCTCAGGTCGGCAATGTGAGTGCAGAAACACCGCCCCCCTCCATGGACTGCAAACGAATGTTCAGTGAAACGTAGAGAATTTTTTTTTTTTTTTTTTTTTTTAAATGAAATTAAACTGCTTAAACAGACAGACTGTCGCCATGATAGCACAAAAACCTTTTCTTTTTTTTTTGATACTGTGATTGTGAGAATGAGACTGCAGAAAAAAATGTGTTTATCTATTTTTCACCAGAAAAAAAAAAAAAAAAAAAAAAAAACGTTTTCCCCTCTTTTTCCTCCTTCCCCCCAAAAAACACACAAAAACAAACGCACCTTCTTCCAGGCCCTAATGTCTTAACCTAAAAGGTTCCTTCTGCTTTTTTCTTTCAGGGGCATTTTTTAGTAGATTACTTAAAAGATGAAGCGAGCGACCAGAGGGTGACAACCACAAGTTCATTCCACCAGGTAATTTTGGCGCATTGAGAAGAGGAACTTCTCCTTAATCATTTTTCATAATTTTTTTATTTTGTCCCCCTCTCTCCCTCCTGAAAAGTAAACACACCCCTCCCAACCTGCATTCATCCCCTTCTTCTTTATCACGTTTATTCCAAAACAAAACAAACGACAGAGAGAGAGAGAGAGAGAGAGAAACGTTTTGTATATTTGAAAAGAAAACCGGGACTGAATCTCCAGAGAGATCCACGACGCTTCCAGCTTCCTAATATTTCTTTTTCTTTTTTTTTTCTGGATTTTTTTTTTTCTGCCAATTTTTCCTATCCTCACTCCATCACTTCTTCGTCACCTTTTAAAGAGGGAAATCAAAAATCCTGAAATGGCTGTGATCTCAAATCTCACCCCCGTCCTCCCTATTGGGGTTTTTTAACGGTTCCACCGCGTGGTTTTTTTCTTTATTTTTTTTTTTTTTTTTTTTTTTTGTCTTTTCTCCGATTGAGAAGAAAACGGGACATTTTTTGAGCTGCACTTATTTCAGATTTAACAACAACAAACAAACAAAAAAAAACAAAACAAAAAAATCTGTTGCCAAGTGTGACTGAGTGTGGATTATTGCTGCCCTTTGTAAGCAGGATTCTTTGGTAGGTTTTAATAAACGACAAAATATTTAAAAAAAAACAACAAAAAAAAAAACACACAATGTAAAGCTGGCAATATAGATCATCAGATCAGATTTTTATTTTTGTTGTCATATTTGATCCCAAACGGTAATTTATTCCTCTGTTTTGATGCTTTATGTTTTCCTCTAAAAGGAGCACAAATCACCACGAGCAGCCCGTTTGTTCTATCTAGGTAATAAGGGTAATATTTTGATGTGAATTTCTTCTTCTTCTCCTTTTTTTTTTCCTCTTTCTTTGCTCTTATTTTTATTTCAATTGTATATTTAATTTGCAGTAGTGGTTCCGTACGAGCTGACTGAGACAATAAATTTGTTAGAATGAAACGCAACAATCCTGTGCTTTATTATTATTATTATTATTATTATTATTATTATTATTGTGATGGTGGTGAATTTGAGGTGTTTCGGTTTGTTATGGATAATATTTGAAAGTGTGTTTAGAGCGCCAAAAACAAATCCCGTTTTTGACGAGCCAAATTAACGCGCGTGCTCCTGAGTGCCGCTAATTAAATTTTTTAGCTAGCTTTTGTTTTGGTTTGTTTTGTTTTGGTTTACGTAAACGTCGCGCGACTCGTAAACGTTGTGCTGTTTGGCTGTGTTGGGTCAGGATCAGAGGCCGCAGAGGTCAGAGCGCGTGCTGATTGGTGCTACGCTTCAGTTTCCCTAACCCGAACCCCCACCTGCCCCCCACCCCCTCCATAACTCCCTCTAGATTCATTTCTTATCTCTTTTTGCATCTTGGGGTCGCCTATTCAGCGAAACTCCCCCAAATGTGTCCTCTCGCTGTTGGATTTGAATTTCGCGGATACCCCCCCCCCCCCCTCGTCCCTCCCTCTCTCACTGCCCCCTCCTCCTCGATAGTCGCTTAGCAACTGAATTCAATGATAAAGAAGGAGCTAGTATCATTTTTTTCTTTGTCTGTGTTGGAGAAAGTGGTGCTGGGGAAGTTTAGTTCGGTCATGTTTACTTCTGGTGTGTTTCGGAGAGGAGCAGCTTAGGACGTCACGGTGTGTGTGTGTGAGTGTGTGTGTGGGGAGAGGAGAGGGGGCCCAATGGCTTCAGGTGTAAATATTCGGCAGGTGCGCAGTGACCTATCCAGTCATTTACTGCCTGATCCCTGCTTTCCCTGTACGTGGGGCAACGAGCACGCATGTGCGGGAAGGTCCCAGACAAATGCGCGAGGATGTTTCAGCGATGCGTCCAAACCTCCTGATGGGTTTGATTTCATGCAGCTTTCAGCTTATTTTCACGGATGAGCCGAGTAGACGTTTGTTTACAAAAAAAAAAAAAAATTCACACATATAAAAATTTTATGTTTCGGAAATGTCACAACTTTACAATCAGGCGCTGCTTCATTTCCAAATTATGTCTTCTTCTTATTTTTCTGTATTTTGTGTTTTCTGGGGAAACAATTCGCATTTTTAGCATCAACGTGATTATTATTATTAGGCTATGACTTTATTATTATTCCACTGGCTCGTTAAAAACAAGAGTCACAATAAATGTATTTTTATAAGGCCACACACAGCGCAGCATGTTTACACGCGGTCACTCATATTTATGGAGTTTGGATAAAAGTGGTTTTCATTTAAAAAAAAAAAAAAAAAAAAAGATATCAAACAAACAAAAACATGTCGATATGCGTCATGTTTGCTCCACGTGTCACGGAATATTGAATATTTATCAGTCCGCAGGGAGCCTTTTCTGCCGCGCGACCAGACGGATTCAGGCTGGTGATGCAGCAGCCACAATAAAACTAAAAAGAAAGAAAGAAAGAAAGAAAAAGACATTCTAATGATAAGTGAGGGGATGAATAGAAAGAAATCCGCGGCGTCGTCTTTCTCTATTCTTACCTATCTGTACAGCTTTATTTTTACGTACATTCAAAAATGTGTAACAATATCCAGCTTTCACTGTGTACATTTAATTATTAGATTTAATATATTTAAATTATTTAATTTGACGAAATGTGTATTTTTTTTTTTTTTTTTATTAAATACATTTAAATCTTTATTTGCATTTTGCCCGTTATTTATGCAACGAAAGACTGCTGTTGTTGTTATTGATCGCTCTCTATTTTCCGTCAGGCTAATTCTGGGTCAGCCCAAAGAGCAGCAGATCTGATCAGGCCTCGCGCGGCTCGTCAGCTCTGTTTTGTGACAGGAAGAGGAAGATGAAGGAGCGAAAGGGGGGGCAAAATATGACGCGACTCTGGGGGTTTCCTCCATAAATCGTGAAGGTCACGGTTTTGTGAGCAGCGCAGGTAAAAAAAAAAAAAAAATGAAAAAAGAGAGGAGGAGGAGGGAGTGTGAATTGAGACAGGCGTGTTGGACGCGACGAAAACCTCCCTTTTACTGCCTTTATTTATTAGCTGTGGTTTTATTTTATGAGTCGGAGGGATTTTATTGGTTTTGATTAACAAGTTCGAGATTATCTGTTGGGGGGTGGAAAGTGTCGCTCCTGAACCAAAAAGTGGCTAAAATTTCTAAGTGGCCGATTCAAAAGTATATAAATATATCAGTGAAATACTTTAAAATGATCCCAGTAATGTCTTTAATAAACCCATTGTCTTTTTTTTTCTTTTCTTTTTTTTTCTAGGTAATTTTCTGTACTACTGAAAATATTCTCGAAATATTCCTCAAATGCGCACATTCGTCGCCCAAGTGTTCGCTTCGTGGGATTTTTGTAAATGACAGAATTTAATTACAAGTGACATTTTTTTTTTTTTTTTTTTTTTTTTTCAATACAACTTCGAAAATTAATAATAATAAAAAATAAATAAATAAGAAAGTTTCACAGCAACGTTTTTCGTCACAGATGTTTTTATTATCGTTTTTAATCACAGGCGAGATACATTGTAGAATAATTTGCAGATTCATTTATTAAAGTCAAACTTTTTTTGCTTTAATTCCGTCCCTGCTGAGCGTCAGTCGCACTAAAACGTTTTTCCAGAATTAAACAATTTTTTCCCCCGTATAAAATAAATTCCCACAACCACAATTCGTTTTTAAAGAGCTAAATAAATTTTTGGAGTTTTGTCTAAAACAATAAATCAACGCAAATTTTTCAAAACAGTTTATGGACAGATAAATATTCCACTATAAATCAATTCTTATAGTCCAAACAGCACACTAAATAATAATAATAATAAAAATAAAAACATCCTCTGGTTTTGAGAAAATTCAGTTTTTTCTTGCTGCTGCTTTCTTGGCCTTGCAGCGCCACCCGGTGGACATATGAGGTCACAATCCTTCCCGCTTCAGTCCTAAAAGCTGCCTGACAAACCCAGAGGAGTTTGTGGAAGTTTTTTTTCTTTTTCTTTTTCATCACTTAAAGGCAAAAGAGGTGAGTTAACACGTTTTATTTCTGCAAGTAATTCGTATTTATGGGGTTCAGATTGTTTAACACTACATTAAAAAAAAAAAAACATGTAAAGTTTAACTTTTTTTTCCCTGCTTAAACCTAAGCTGTAGGTGTAAAATATTTGGTGCTTTTAATAGTAAAAACTTTTAAATTTATTTTAAATTTATTATCACTTGTTCAGGCGCTGAAACGCTGATTTATTTCTAATGTCTGCATCATCACGTAATCATGTTTGACAGTATTTCTATATTCCGCAGTAAGACTTTAAATTACTGCTTCTTTTTTTTTTTAAACAGTGAAACTATTTTACTGATATTTATTTCACTGTAGAAAAGGAGCTTCTGGACACCATCGCTTTTATAACAGACTGTATTTACAGTGTCTCTTCAACTCCTGTCAGAAGGTCTGACACAGAGTTTCTCTCAAATCAAATTAACTTCCGTTTTATCAACTTCTGAACACACAAAGTTCTGAATACTTTTGTCACCCTCGAGGTTAAATTTGGATTTCACGTGACGATGTAAGAGGGGGAACACAAAGATCTGAGTAAAGTGAAAAGCAGATGATGTTTGTAAAACGGCGCAGGATTCCTTCGGCCCAGTCACGACTTTCCGCCTGGTTTCCGCGACTAGAATCTAAACTATATTCACATTTTACATCTGTGTTAAAGTGTCGCTACAGATTCTCATGTGGATGTAGGTCTGGGCTTTGACTCGGCCATCTTGACATGGTACTCTAAACCTGGAAACCTGTAACAGGTCTTCCTGTGATTGGCTCAACGCATCTTCCCAGGTTCCTCGTTCCTGCTGGGGGAGAAATGCTGCCACCACCATGCTTACCTTTAATGGTGGGAATTTTGGTTCATTTTCTTTCAACAGAAAGGACTAAATTGGACTAACTGTTAAAAAGCAGAGAGTTGGGTGGACAAAACATTTACAAAACCAGGCGTTGGAAGTTGTTGCTGCTTCGTGTCGATCGGTCGCAGGATGTGACAAAATAGGCAAAAGTTGAAGTTTTAAACACATAATTCAAGTTTCAAAATACTTTATTCACCCCAAAGGGAAGTGGAAAGTTGTACTTCAGATTCTTGATTTATTGAAGACGGCAATGACTGTTGGCAGGAAAGGTCTCTTGTAGCGGTCTGTGTTACAGCAAATCTCAAAGAAGCCTCTGACTGAAGACGCTGTTTTCTCAAGACGGTCTCACAGCGAGGATGGTCAGGTTCTGTATTTCGAGTAAAAAATGTGCAGACTGTGCGGTCGTCTGGTTGACTCGCCCTAATTTGGAAGGCTCTATAGATCGGGGAAGTTGACCTCCAGGTCGACGCCAACGTTCCCAAACACCCAGAATGCTCCGAGGGATGAGTCACTGAGCCTGGAGAGGAGCAGAAAGTTCTGAGCAGAACCCGCTCTGTGAATATTTGATCTGCTCGCCGCAGACGGATCAATGGGGGACGAGGGAGCGCGGGGGTCCGACGGTGACATCTCGTCCTCGGCCGGACGCCAGCCGTCCCAACAGGCAGCAGTTGCCAAGGTGACAGCATGTCAGCTGGGCCCGCAGCGCCAGCCGGGGGGACGAAGGGGTTGCGATGCATCACCGGCTCTGATGGGTTTGTCAATAGCGCTTAGATCCGAAGGGGCCGAGGCCCACCGTGACACACGCCGAGAAACACACACCCACTGCCGCAATCTGCATCTGATCCACTGTATTGACCTGCGTTCGCTTCCTGCAGCGCGGCAGCTACACGCTACAAGCTAACCCCCAACCTTACACACTGCATCACAACACGCACACACACACACACATTTACTCTTCATAACTGAAGACCTTGGTAGACGAAACATTACAACTCCTGATAATAAAACACGGCACATTAAACCTCCCTTTAGTTTTCCATCTGTTTTTGGTCGAAGATTTAAAAAAATTGGTTTCTGCCAGAAAGAAGTGATGAGAACACTTGAGATAAAATAAAAAAGACGATATGTCGGTCCAGCTGCGGCTGCTGATGAAGATGATGGAAATGTTCGACCGCGTCTGAAGATACTAAAGCGACTCTGAGGTGAATCTGGAGAGAATAATCTTCATATTCATGAGGCGCCACTTTCCTCTGATGAGAGTTTTTTTTTTTTTTTAAACGGTGACGGTCATTTCAGTTTTACGTTTTACCGGCCCACTGACGAGCTTTGCTCTCTGGTTTCGTGGAAGACATTTTGTTCACTTTTTAACCTCGAGCATAATTCAAAAGAACCTCATGAAACGACTGTAGATGTAGTCTGAGATTGTGTAGTTTTGGGTCCCGTGTGACATAATGGGGTCCTTAATGGGACTCCAATAGGCTTTAGGTCTAAGTAACATTTAATCACTTTATAACCTCTGGATGATTCTATCGGGAACTACTTGTTTGGCCCCATGCGTACACAATGAATGTAAATTGACGTAGATGTGGGTCCCAGGCTGGACGGGTCCTAACTGGGCCAAGGCTCAGTTGAATTGATGGAGCCACTTCTAATCCAACCGGTCCCCCAGATGTCTGAAACCGGTGACGTTTAAACATAGAGAAATGAACGGACCGTAGTTTTACAAGTCAGAAAACGAAGGCCAGTTGCTAATTGTTGTGACGCTAATTTCATTTAGCGGCACAAGCTGATACTGCACACCTCTCGGTTCAACGGAACGCATACCAAATAATAATAATAATAATAAATAGTTCATACAGGCATCATTCTTTGCTGCTGGCCGACCTCTGACCTTCCGAGTCTAGATTCTGATTTCAGAAGAGTTTCGGTTTGTATTTATTACTGGAACCTTAGAAAAAGCGAGGGCCTTGAAAATGTGGCTTTTAAGGGCCAAGATGTAAAATGTCTGCAATAGGACCCTCCAACATGACTCGAAAATGGTCGAGTCTCACCTGGGTTTCACTTAAACGGGTAAAATATTATTGGCAGCGAGTCTGATAATGATCAAAGATAGTTGAGATTCTTCCACCTTCACTTATAGAATCGGCTCATCATTCTGGGTAAAAATACAGTAAAAATCCACTTTTAACAAATATTTGTGTCTTTGCAGTAACTGCTCTGTCAAAGATCCAAAACAAAACACAACTAATGTGACTATAAATCCACATTGATGTGTTTAAAGAGTAAAGCCGCGTTGTTTTTGTAGCTCTGAGCCGTTCAGGAATGAAAACCGGCGAGTTCAGCAAACAAGGGAAGAAGATGGAGAAAGCACGGCCGGGCCATCTCACTCTGTGTCTGATTAACCCAGAAGCAGCGGCCCGGCGTGGGCCCAGTCGGGCTCACAGGAGCTGGCGGGGTAACCATTGCTAGGCTGCAGGTTTAATACGTGACTGATGAACGGCTGCAGGGCTGTTGGGTTACACATTGGTTAGAGGAAAAGTCCTGAGTTTGTTTTAGATCAGATCTTATCATGAGTTCTGGTGGGTCCGACCAGCACCGACGACAGGAGGGATTGACGGGTTTCCAGGCCGGTCTCAACCAGAGTTGGGAAGTAACTCGATTACATTTACTTGAGTGACTTTTCGGGGGGGAAAAAAGGAGTAGTTTTACTTTGCTGTACTTTTTACTTTTACTTGAGTAATTTGATGATGAATTATTGATGTTATTACTGGAGTCAAATTTCTGGATTCTCTTCCCACTGAATTCAAAACAAACATGTTTTAACCAAAAGTTCACCAGGAACACACCAGCAGTTTTTGTTAAAGTTTTATAAGATTTTTTTATTAAAAGAAAACTTTTACTTTTGCCTGATTTTATTATATAGTTATTGATATTTTATTCCTTAAAATACCAACATTTCCATAGTAACTTTCTATTTTAGTGTCTCTGAAGATGTAATTTTTACATATGAAATGATTGATAATTTGATCAGTCTCTCTGTACTTTAGTAGACTTTTTACCAAACACATTTTTACTCTTATTTGACTAATTTCCTTAACATGAGCTTTACTTGAGTAAAAATATGTTGAAGATGGATTCTCTACCAATATTTGGTCACCGCATGATGCTTTACTCCAGAAAGTCTCTTTTCTGACTGACTTCATATTAATTAGTTCATTACAAGCTAGGTTCGCCTAGATTAAATACATTTTATGCTTTTATAAAAAAGAAAAGTAAAATAAAAACAGAACTTATCATTTTTTTATCTTAACATAACAAACGAGTGAAACAGTGCTCAATGTAGGGAAACTGCAACGGATTTTTAGTCAAATATTTCAGTGTGTGGAGCCAGAAATGAGATGATTTTTAGCAGACAGGGAAAGTTTTCGCTCGCTTTAAAATTGAAAACCCTAATCGCTTTCAATACGGACGTGAAACTAGAAAGCAAGATAGGAAGGTAGCCTGAGTGAGAACCTTGTGTTATCTGCACCACACAGACCCGCTGAATGACCTCTGACATCCCCACAGCATGACACCGCCACCGTCACCTTCCTCGGCGTTTCGGGGTTGTCACGGCGAACTCGGATCGGACTTCCTGTTTTGCGACCGGAGCGGAAAACGACGTCATCAGCTGAACTCGGAGGCAGGCTCAGGCTCTCTGACACGGCTCCAGCCGCTTCCCACTTTAAGAGTTTTGCTTGGCGAAATAAAAGTAATTAATTGGTGTTATACACGAAGGACATAATTATCATTTCCAGCAACTGGCACATATTTAATTACCAGTAATTGTTCCCTGAGCTTTGCTGGAAGACAGTTGATATATTATCCCCTAATCCTGCACTTGATCCTCAGTCAGTTAGGGAGATATATATGTGTGTGTGTGTCTGTCAAAGAGCAGCCGTGTAAACAGCACACATCGCTCCGCTGACCCTCCTTGGGGTGCAGAGATCCCCCCCCCCCCCTCCCCACCCCTCCCCACCCCTCACCGCCAACCGCCCATCCCTTCCTGAGGTGTTAATGTCTGCCAGATTTGGAGGAAAGTAATTTGAGATCATTTCGCAACCAAAAAAAAGGGCCGCAGATACTGATTAACGCGGCCGCTAGTCTCAGTCCCACTTAAAAAAAGAAAAAGGAGCTAAATTTACTCCCTAGTGCTTTAACAGAGGGTGGGAGATGAGGTCGGGGGAGGGGGTGGCTTGAACATGAGAACGGGGTTTAATAAGTAAACAGGAGAAGCAGAGAACAGTGCTTGTGATCAGGGCTTATTTGGCCAGCCTAACCCCGGTACGCGCTACTAGCTGATTAGCCCTGCCGATTGTAGCTTGTAATTGCAGTGGCCTGACCCCCTCTAGGCAAATATTAGATTTTAGTGGTTTAACCTTTCCAGTCGTCAGAGCAGACTAAATTGCCCGGCCAGATGTTAAAGAGCCCAGCGGTAGTCCCGCAGCCCTTCTTGATCAGCAGATTGGAGCTTTTTCTTTTTCTAATATTGTCTCCGTTTCCTCTGGCCTTTTTCAAGCTGATTTCGCACAGCGGTTTCCCGTCCACCGATCCTTATCCCCTCCTTCTGATGATACGGCTTATTTCAGATCGGCCCAGTCACGCTCATTATGAGGAGGGATGTGGGGGGGGGGGGGGGGGGACACATGATCAATGAGGAGATCAATGGCAGATATTAACATGGCAATCAGCCCTTCGCTTCAATCGCTCCAGCAATTTGTCAGCTGGCGAAGTGCCTCGCATCCACTGGAGGAGACCCTTCAGCCTCGTTGTATGCACAGTCAAGTAGTGAAGTAATCTAGGCATAAATAAGTTCTGCTGACGTTTTTAGACGTTTTCTTTCTCTTCATAAACAACCGGCTCAAAGTTAGAAACAGTCCACAACAGAAGCCAGGAGATTCAACACTGGAGACGTCCTGTTGCGTCAACTTTTATAGCCTTTTACCCTAATCTTTTGTTTCCATCCGTAACCCAAAGGTGGCATTGCTTCTCCTCTTCAGATTCGCGTACAGGAAGTGACATCATTCATGGATTAGGAAGGGGTTTACTACTGCGCGGGTCTGCACCCGTACATCCACGTCACACTTCAGCTTCATGTAAACAGAACATGGAAAAGATGTAGGAAAGAAAAATGTCACCTTCCACCAGAAGCACAGGTGTCAGTTTCTAGGTAATCTTTGCTTCAGCTTCATTGGAACCTTGAAGGTCTTTGTGGAAGTTCATGCCGACCCCTCCATGAAGACACGGAGGATACCAGCCCAGGGACCTGAATTCAACACCACCAGACCAGGCACTGGGCTGAAAGCCTGACTTTAGCGTGTTCAATCTGCTGTTTCCCAGGAGGCCGATGGGGTTTTAAAGAGATATGTGAGGTATTCACAGTGTTCTGCTGGGTCCGGATACTGTCATCACTAACTCGCTTCACTGTATGGTTTCTTTTTAAGCACCTCCTACTGTCTGGGGATACATTTTTAAGTGGTCGGCTAACAACTAGCTAGGTAATTTCTTCTTCTGGTTCCTGATGTCTTTGCACGGTGAAATCCTTAGGATTGTTTTTCGCCTCCTTGCAATCTAAAATGAAGACATGTTAAGAAATCCTACTGGAACAGTGGAGCTGGTTATATTTAATTATATCCACCAGAACTGATGTTTGAGCTTAGGAATGCTGGATTGTGGTTTGAGTATGTAGTCCAGGGTGTGAAACACTGAAGCCACCATGTTCTCGCTGCTTTTTAAAATTTTCCCTCTTTTGCCACACCGGCATCCTTATGAAACTCTCTGTGACGGATCAAATTTCTCCCCAACGGCTTCAGATCCAGCATAGAACAAAAATATTTCCAGCGTGTAAATATTCCTCCACCGCAGAGAGCCACCCCACTGGGCCCGGTTCGGGTTCGGCCTCCTCAAACCAGCAGGTGTCCTTGCCGTTAAAAACCGAGGCCGGCTCAGACACCGGCGGACGAGCGAGGAAAAACTACAAGCGAGCCGAATTCTGCGGCTTTCTGCGAAGCCCTTTAATTTACGATCTTATTTGTGGGGCCGACCTCAGGCCGTGATTACAGCAGTCTTCCAGCCCAGTTCCCATGGGTGGTTCCTGCTTCACACATAGAGAGCTTTATGGGAAACGCGCTGCGACAAAACAGGCCAAGGAGGTGAAGACTTTCGGAAGTTCGCGCAAGGTCATTTCCAGAGACCTGGCCTTCCTCCCCACTCATGCAGTCTGGACGGTCTTCCTCCGCGAGGCGCCGGCAGCTGCGTCTCCAGGCTCACCCTCTAATAGTAATAGTTTCCTTCCTTTCAGACTCTCACCTGACCAAAAAAAAAAAAAAAAAAGACAAAAAAGAGTCGCACCAAGTAAAAAAAAGAGAATAGTCATCTTTTCATCCCAGAAGTGGACTGAAAAGCCTCCAGTCTGAGCAGAAACTCAATCCTGCCTCCGTCTGAGGGGACAGAAGGGGGGCGGGGGGGGCCAAAGTGGTTCCATGTGAGACGTGTTGGAAGATGTCTGGGAAAGACAGGAATCAACACCAACATCTGACTTTCTTATGCCAGTCTCTACAGTCCAGCAATTTGCTTTGGATGGCCAGGAAACTGGACAAAAAGGCCTTTTCCTGACCCACTTTTGTGTTTTAAGGAAACTACAGTAAATGTGGAGGTTTTAGTCATTCAGAACTCGTGGCCAACACTCGCCTATCCCTGTTTTTCTTCTTTGCGACTGTAACAAGGCCTCAAATATTAGAGATTCTCAATAAACTTTTGGTGCCTGTGGCTCTGTGAGAAGTCCTTCGAGGAGAAGGAAGCTAATACCTGCAGACATCTCTGGTCACCGCCCAATCTGTTGCACGCTCCGCTCATTTCACGCCACGCCAGGAGCGCTTTGTAATTATCCTGATATTGATGAAGGCTGATTCCAGCAGGTAATCGCTGGCAGCTCAGCTGTTTTTACGCTCCTCAGCAAAACGTCTCTATTCATTACTGCTGGCAAATTAATTTCCACTCAATGACCATACTTGTTGGTAATCAACGTGTGTGTGTGTGTTTGTGTGAGTGTGAATAAAAAGGGCACGAAGTTATTGTTGACAGAAAGCGAAGCGTGGCGTTTAAGTTGCTTTGCCTCACACTGAGCAGATGTTGATCTGAAACAACAGACTGCTGCTGCAGGTCGGAGGATCGGAGAGGCCGCAGTGACCCCCGCTATTTACGGGGGTCAGGGGCCGCAGCTAAACTAAGTGAGTACGCGAGACCCTCGTTAAAGAAGGACTTTGTTAGTTTGATCATCAAATTTATTAGTGTAGAACCGTAGCAACCCGGTTCAAACACCAAATACACCATAATAAGCTTTGAAGCTGCACCATGTCACTTTTATTAAGATGTTTTTTTCTTTTTTTTTTTTTGTTTTACATATTTGATGAAACTGCCACCACAACACACTCACACCATGTGACAGTATGGCATGAGACCTGGCCTTGAGCTTCTGTCACGTCTCCCAGTGCGAACTATAAACAACCAATCAGAGCCAAGAGGCAGGTCTTAGCGCTGTCAATCACAAGCTTGTATGGTGCTGCTCATCCTCCCTTCTACTGACCTACTTGCTCTCTGCTGCCACTTCAGCTTTTCCCCAATCAGCAGAACTTGTTGTGATTGCTAGGCTAGTTAGCATGGCCAAAGATGACAGCGGATAAACTGTTTTCCTATAACGGTAGTTTGTTTCTAGTGAAACATGACGTTGACTGTTCCTGGCTCTGACTGGCTGTTTTTGGTCAGTGTGGTGCTTTTCTTCAGTTAGCAATAGTAGCTCAGGGATGAGGTGGAGAAAAATAGATTATCTGTTAAAGCTGTCACCGTGCTGTGACAGTTTATTAGACAAATATGTACAAAAAAAAATCAATTATATTCCTTAATAAACACAACGGAAACCGGCTAGCCCTACCTCAGAAGCTAATGTCTTCCCAGCTCATTCAGCCAATCAGCTCCAAGGAAAAACAAATGGTACTTCTGGATTGGCTGCTTTACAAACACCAGCCAATAATAGCGTGTCAAGTAGCTTTAGTATGTCAGCTGCCCAAGCTCTCTTTGGAATATTTTAGAAATGAGCTACAAAAAATTAGTAAATAATTTAACATTTTTCCACGGGGAAAAAAAAAAAAAAAATCACAAATAAAGACACTTTATTAACTATTAAATAGGGGTGGTGGGATCATGTTGTGGGGGTGATGTGTGCACATGTTGAGGTTTTATGGAAGAGATAAAAATGGATGGACAAAACAAAAGGGGTCAGAGGGAAACTAAGTAAGCTAAAATCCTAGCACCACCACTGATTGTCGATAACGAGTTTTATTATTCTAGAAAATAAATCAAACTAGGGTGAAAAGCAGTGACTTTTGACTTCTTCTTGTATCTCTCTATACCTCCCAGAGGCAGAAAACCTCTGAACTATCCTACACACTGATCAGTGAGCACCAAAGGATCAACGCGTTCATCATAGAAAGGATGAAGTTAAGCAGGTTAAATGTCTGATTTCTGGTTCAAATGACCACTTCAAGTTAAATCCAGTTTTGTTGTGTTGTAGGATATTGTGGCTCTCCCCCAGCACGGCTCTGAGTGTAAATAAATATGTTTAAAAGACTAAATGGGCTTGAGGAAAGTGGCCCTTTGAGTCCCCATGTTTGTGGAGCAGCCATAATGGATTCTTTAGAGCCGTGAACGGTTTATAGGCATGACAGCCGTGTTTCGGCACGATGGGCTTATCCCTACGCATGGCGCTAAGGATATTAGGGAATCAGCGTAAAGCAGCATGGAAATGATGACTGGAGCAAAGCCTCGACTCGCTGGTATTAGGAGCTTTCAATTCTCCGGCACTCGGGGAGGAGAGACGGAGGGGAAGGGAGCAGACCTGGCAAAGCTCCATGCCGTGATATCCTCCATTATTTCTCGCTCCATCGCCGTTTCAGACGTACAAATAAGAGGATGCCTCTCAATCTGGGGATCAGGCATATTGAGGGGAGGTCAATGTCACCTATTGTTGTGTTCCTCTAGTCCTGGAATCTCTGCTGTCCATATGGAAATCTGCTGGATGAGAGCCATCGCTGAAACGCTTCGTGCGACGACTTCAGTCGCACAAGAATGGAAAATACACACACAGGGTTCAGACCTGTTTACCGCTTGACGTTAACAGCGCGCTGTTGACATATTTACAAAGTCAAACAGATAAATGTCGCGGCTGCCGGGTTTACCTGTGTCCACAAAACATCTCCACCCAATTCACCCACGGAGCCTCTCCTGTCAGGGCAGGGCCACAACAGAAGAATGATTAATGTTCCACCTCTCGCCCCCCACTGTGAATTAGAGACCACGGGTCGAAACTATTTTTCTTGGCGAGCAGGCTCGCGCTCGTGGCGAAAAAACGGGGCAAACACAGTTTATCATCGGCCCGACGACAGCCCTCCTCGGGGCAAATTAACCACGCGGCCGTATCGACTGGCACGGGCCGGGAGTCGGTGCCCCTTCAGTTTGATTAATCTCCCTGTGTTCCCGTTCCAACTCTATCAAAGTAATCTAAGTGAAGACACACAACATTGATCTGTAAGCACAGCAGGCTACTGTACTCAAAACATACACACAAACGCACAACATGGAAGAGGAGCCGGCTCCCAAAAAAGACAGAGTCTACTTGAAGGATAGAAGAGCTTTGAACATTTTGGTTTTGTGAAATAAGTTTCTACTTGGATGTCTGGCCAGGCAGCAATCAGACTGATCATAATTGACAGAATTAGAGAACAATTCTCACAAGGTAATCTATAATACTTGACATGCTTGTTATTCAATGTAGCAGCTTTCGTGGCTAACAGCTAATCAAGCTAAATGGTTAAGCTTTAACTGCCTAAACTTAGTTTAGCGAATTGCTTATCAAGCTGACAAATTAAAGGTAAATGGCAAACGCCATTTGCCATTTAAAGTGCATCCATCAATTTTTAAAAGTTAAAAGCCGTTAGCTTTTATCCTAATAAAAGCTATGTTTCAGTACGACGGGCTTATCCCCGCGCATGGTGCTAGGGATAAGCATGGCATTGGTGACACCATCCTTGGCATCTCCAAAGATCTCCTAAAAGCTAATGGCACTAACAGTAGCCTTAAGAACAGCTTAAGCTAACTGCTACCTAAATTAACTGTTATTTCTAACACACATGTTAGCAACTACTTAAACTGATTACTTGATGTGTAGTCTGTCACTGAAGCTATTAGCTAGTTAGTCTAACAGCTAATCAAGTTATAAGCTCCATCCTAAGTGCATGAAAGAGCGTGATTGTAAGTCCTTCCCACTAGTAGTTTTTGCAGCGTTCATTCCTCCTGGCGGTGGACGTGTGCAGCGACAGTCGACGATTCCTTGCAACACTTGATTGTTGTTAGACAAACTTTTTATGTGATTTTAAGCAAAGCAAGGGAACAATAACGACTCGTTTACTCTTAATTTCAGCCCATAAAGTTCGGGTGATGTGGCAGTTTGTTTCCCTCTAAGGAATCTGCACAGGATGTGTTAATCCATCTCTTCATGGATGGAACTGCATATGCAAAACAAATTATTTTTAGCTGTGCCAATGTGTCTGGCAGACTCCGCCTGAGTCTTTTCTTTGTGTCATTTCTGATCAGTCATACCGATCATTTCCTTTTAAATCCTTTTGTGATGACACTTGCGACCCATTCCCTTTTGGGGTTTTTTTTTTTTTTTGAGTCCGTGGCTTTACTTTGAAGACAGATGGTGTTCACCAGTGGACAGTAATGTTTTTAGCGTCCGTATGCTCCGGTCACGGTTTTCTTTTCCTTCAACTTTCTCCCACTAAAGTAGTTAACAGGTGGTTGAAAACAAGGTTACATTAATTTGATGGGGAGGTTTTTATTATTATTTACAGCCTTAATGAGGAACACAAAGAAGGTTCTTTGTTTCTCAACATTCAGCTGAGCCATGTGGTCCGTATGTTTTTCATTCTGAGATGTGATGTGGAGTGTTGCCTTTCAGATTTAAGAAGTGGCAGCTGTCTTTGGGAACAACTGCACCGGCTTTGACTCAACAAATCCCATTTTTATTTGTCTTGTTTTTGTCACTGCAGGGCCTGGCCCTCGGTCATGTGGTTTGGATTGTGAAGTTCATGTTTTTTTGCGCGTGTGTGTATGTGTGCGTGCATGAAAGTTTTGTCATGATACCCGTACTTTACTTTAAAGTTGCAGAAACCAACAAAATAGTTGCATGTGTTGGGCCGCTCACATCAGAAACAGCTCAGACTGAAACAAATTGGTGTCCCTGTTTTTGCAGGTCCGAGCCATCTCAGCCAGATTTAGCTCTGGACTAAACCCAGAACCAAGCCTGTTGCAAAAGTTTTTCTGATGAAGTCATGATGTTGTAGAGTTGGAGGAATGCTTGGGCTCGCTGTGATGTTGAAAGTAAACTCCATGACCATCACCACGAGGGACCTAAAGGGTTCGAATCAAAACCGACTGGTATTCATTAAGAATTAGAATTTGAACTATCTTGTTCTAATTAAGAGACTTGCATGCATGATGCTGCCTCCACTTGGTTCTGCTGCTCTTACTGTGTAAGTAATATGTCGTGTTACTTTTCTGGTATTGTGGCCCAAGTGTTAAAATTTACTAGAACAGCTAAATTTTACTCCAGGTTCATTGGATTTTCTGATGATTGGCTGTTTTAAACTGGACTGAATGCTGCAATCGGAAGGTGCTTCATCCAAATATTAGCTCATGTAGTCGATACATTCAACTCGGTTTTTAGTTAACGTTACTTTAAATTAGAAAACTCATCAGTGTCATAAATCCTCTTTTTTCTATGTAAAAAAAAAAAAAAGAAAAAAAAGTAAAGATTTAAAAGATATTTGTATGTATGATTTTATTTGTGGACTGTATTTATTCATTTACTTGTCCAATAGTTTTGTGTTTTTAAATGTCATTGTATTTTTTATTTTAGAATAAAACCGCAATAAATGGATATTTTTGTACAATAATATTTAGTTATATTTAAACTAATAAAATAAAGTCACACGAAATAACTAAACAATATTTAGTTGTATTTACATTTTAAGAAAATCATACGCAGTGGTGACGTACACCAACTTCCGCCGTTGACGCGTTTTGTCGTCACCAAAGATGGCGGCGAGCCGTGCTCGAGTTGTCGGTTCGTTTTTGGGGAAAAGTGTAAATTTCGCCTCGTCTACAAGGCCAGTCACGCTGCAGTTCTGCCGACAGGTAAACAAGCACTAACATTCCGTTAATTTGTTCTCCTTGCCTTTAAAGTTATGCGTTTAAATGATAAAAACACGGACGTCCTTGCGTTAACATGCTGTTGCCAAACGAGACTAGCTTAACGAATCGTTGAAATTACAAACATGTCGACGTCACAGGTTGTCACAGCAACGCGTGGCGACGAGCTGAGGTTTGTTTGACTTCTGAACCCGTCGGGTCCAGTTCGGCTGCGGCAACATACGTTTAGCCGTGCCAGGCTAATGCTGATGAATGACAGCAGGGCTGCTGTTTCCCCGCAGATATGCGGGACTCGTGCCCTCCGCAGGAAGAAGTTGGAGACCACAGGGCCGGAGAAGTTCACCGCAGAGTTCATTCAGAAGCAGGTGGAGGAGTTTGAGCTCGGTAAGCGGCACCTGGCCAACATGATGGGAGAGGATCCCGAGAACTTCACTCAGGAGGACATAGACGTGAGTTTGGTCACTATGGAAACAGCCACACATCTGAACATCTGTATAGCTGTGTGAAGCAGGCCAATAGATGTCCCTGGAAATGAATGAGAGAAAGAATAGGTCAGACTGTTGTTTATTGTTGTCTTCAAGGTCAGAAGTCTACATTCAGAATAATTGGTGAGTTAGGGATGCGCGATTTATTGGCCAGACAATTTATCAACGCCGATTTGCTTAATTTGGGAGATCGGCGATTGGTCGATAATTACATGCAAAGTCGATCTTATTCCCTTCTCTTATCTACCTCAGCAAAAGTCTAAAAATCATGAGAGTGATTTTTAGACTTTTGCCATGAGAGTGGCAAAACGGTGACCTACACTGTTAGCCCCACCCACCAGGTCATGTCTGCATGTTTGCAGTGAACAATAGTCACCTCTCAGTTACCAACTCAGTGACCTTCTTGCTATATTTAATGACATTTCAGGCAAAAGAAAATTGGTATCTGCTAAAATCGGAATGGCTTTGTAGATTTCAGGAACCACCAGAAAACTGCAGTCGGCGCATTGTCACGATGAGCCCAGAAAACTATGCTGGTTCCTTTAGAACCTGATCATTTGGATTTTATATGTTTATCATTTATACATGAATCACTGACTTCCTGGTTCATGTCGAGTGTTTGTATTTTTCTGAAAAGATCCATTTCTGATCAGAACGGATCAGAAATCTTTCAACACGTTGATCCCAGATGAGCAGACAGTTGGACTTTGTGTTTCTCCTCTTCTTCCCAGCCGCGGCGGCCGGCCCCCATCTGATGCCCGTACCCTGCTTCCCCCACTTCCCCCATCGTGTTTGTTTGGCTAAATTTCCACACATTTATCCCAATTTTCCGCGTGTCCGTCCCTCGCCAGTAACCAATAGAGCCGTCTGTGGAAGTGTGAAAAGCGAAGCGACAGCCGGCGCTCAGGACCCGGAGTCAGGACGCCTCAGGCGTGACGGAGAGGAAGAGCCGGGGAATTCATCGAGATGCTCCCAGACCGGAGGGACGGCTCCTCGGATCTCCAGTCGGGACGTCTGGTCCCTGAAGGCATCGTCGTCACCTGGTGGATGTCTTTCTGAGAACCTGATGTTGATGTGAAGCTACAGAATGAAACCTCCTCACGTTGGTGTAGTTGTTTCATGTAAAGCCCTGTTGACAGAACAACGTTGGGGGGAAACCAGCAGCCGAGACGTCATTCATAAATGCTCAGAAGCTGGATTTTTTTTTTTGCAACATTTTTCAGTCAGTTTTTGGTTATGGACGGCGTTTGATCGGTAGCGCTCAATTAGATGCATCTAAACTTGTGAATCGGGTGAAAGTGGGAGGCTTGACGGGTTCTTCACAGTTTTTCTGGGGTTTTTATGTCGTTTTCCACATGAGGCAGTGAACGCCCCGTGGTTTAGCGACGGTCATTGTAACCGTACCTCTTCAGTTTACAGCTTCTTCTTCAGTAGCATCACTACTAGTCTTCAGGAGAGATCAGAGTTTAATGGGGTTTTTTAAACATCTACATCGTCAGAGTTGTTTGGTGCAGTTTAACAAAGTTTTTGTTTAATTTAAAACTCCACCAAGACTTTTTTTTTTTTTTTTTTCTTCCTTCATTTAAGATGCAGCTTTTCTCCCTGGTCCCACAGCTAGAAATGAATGTATCTCTGCTTTTAGTTTTGATGGTCTCCTGAGCCTCTTTTGTCCTTCTGGAGCTGTCTTTCTGTCATCTGTAACCTCCGTGTTCCCCACGTGGCTTAGTTTGGCTCCGATCCGACAGCTTCCCCTCTGGCACTCCGTCGCCGCTCCTCCCGGATCTCTCCCGCATTTTGTCGGGTCTCTAGGGAGGCACAGGTGTGTCCTCATCTGTTCCCCACCGTTTTTCACAGTCCCCCCCTCACCCCATCTCTTTGTAGCTGGTCTCCGTCGTCGTGACAACCTTAAAGGACCTGCTGCTTCGCTAACGGAGCCGACAGGACAGGGGCGGTGGCGCAGGCTAACAGCAGGCGCGCGGTGAACTCACGGTGAACCCGTCGGACGTTCGCCCTGTCCACCGAGAGCCTTTTCTCCTTCGGCTTCACGCTAACGGATCCGGCTCGCCTCTCCGTGAACTCGCCAGCAGCTCGCGCCTCTACTTCTGTCACGCTCAGCGACCCGCGTTCTCCAGACGTGCCGGCCGTCAGCGCCCTCAACGTTTATTTATTCATCTTTGTTCTTTGCTCTCGTCCTCCCCCACAGAGGAGCATCGCCTACCTCTTCCCCTCTGGCCTGTTTGAGAAGAGAGCGCGGCCCCTCATGAAGGTGAGGTTTGACTTTTATCCAGCTTTTATTAACTCACCACAAACTGCAGCGTTTCTCCCTAAAACCTCAACATGCAGTCAACGATTACACTTATTTCTCTTTACATTTCTCTTCTGACCTGGTTAATCCAGCCTCTTTAGGCCTTGATTGTTATTGTATTGACAACTCAATACATGAAATAAAACTTTCATCACCAAGAATATGGTTAGAAGTGTCTGTAATCCCTTTCCTGAAAAATAAACAACTTTTTATCATTTAACCACAAAATTCTGTTTATTTTCATTGAGTTTTGTTCCACCGCTCATATTTATGTATATTTTATTCGGTATTAATTATAAGTATCAAGGAAAAACAAGAAAACAAAACAGCATTAAAAGAAAACCTGTTCAGACGAATCAAAAAAAAATTTAACAGAGTATACAGTCTGCACAAGGACCGCCTCTTTTTGGGGGCGGGGCTTGTGCTGGTGGGCATGAAGAGGACAGAGAGCTACTGAATCTACTGAGTAATTAGACCTAGATCTAGAAATATGGAAAATTGCAACAAGTATATTGAAGATAATAAACCCATTTTATTTTCACTACTCTGGTTTTTGTCATCACAATTTATCCAATTAGCTTTCATGTCTGAAAGCTAAAGCATTTACTTTAGCAACATTTTGGGAAAACATACTTTCACGGAATAGCTTTATTACTTTTAACTTCTGTGGCTGAAGGACGAACATGTTTTCAAACGGCTATAAAAATCATAATGTGGTCAAATGAAAATTGTCTTCTAGATTAACGCAGACTGCTTCATGTTTTGCCGTTTCTTTTCCGTCTGCAGCATCCCGTTGAGATCTTTCCAAAGCAGAGAGGTTGGTCACACACAGATCTCTTAGTATCTTGACATCATCAAACTGTCAGCTGATCTTTGTCTCCCTCCCTGTGAAGCGGTGCAGTGGGGACCAGATGGACGGCCTTTCCACTTCCTGTTCTACACCGGCAAACAGTCCTACTATTCCCTCATGCATGTAGGTGCAGCGTGTGATTCAGGTTCTCTCCTATCATGTGTCTATTTTTTATTGTAATGTCAAAGCCACCAAAAAAACAGACGAAAGATGTTAACTAAGCTTTTTAAAGGCTGAAGTACCGTTGATGTAGAGACTAGCTTAAAAGACCGAACAAATTTGAGCAAGGTTTCTAGCATGAGTATTTTGGTAACGCTAGAGTGTAGGCAAACGTTAAAACTGCTAACGATGGCATCTGTTAGCTATCATTAGTTCAGCAGCTATTTGTATAATATGATACACTTAATAACAATGAAGTGACACATTGCAAGGTAACGTGGTATTCCTAGTCCCACGAAAATGAGTATTTTACATATTTTTATCTAAATGTCACTGAGAATTACTGTCTGATATGTTTTGTTTTTTTGTAAATCGGTTTTAGCAAAACACAGGTCACGGAACGGGTTTATTATGCTTTAGCTAGGATAGGAGCTAATTTTAGCCAACATGATGATGTCAGTATATACATTAGCTTTAATTAGTGTTTCGTTAGCTAATCTCACCATGTTAGATGACACACGTTTGTATTAGCAATTACCAATGGCATTTTTAGAATATCATCTTTTTGTAAATTAGTAAATGCTAGCTTATTAGTTAAAATGATTTAAAACAAACATGACTGCAGTAGCTGTTAGCTGATTTTTGCTAAGTTGGTGTTTCTAGCGTATTACCTAACTAATATGTTACTAATATGCTAACGTTATGTTGGTATAAATTACTATTTAATATGATTATAGAAAGTATAAATCTGTGCTCGAATGGTTTAATAAACAGAGATCATGGACCTTCAATTCAAAAATACTTTTATGAATCCTAAAGGTAAATACCGGTACAATTTTTTTAGAGGCGACTTCAGGTAAATTGAGTCGACCCGGGTCGGGTCGTGTTCAGGCCCAGCAGAATGTGTGAGTTAATGGTCGCTTTGCCTTCCAGGATCTGTACGGCAAAGTTCTGAAGGTGGAGAAGCACCAGGACCAGCTGAGAGCCAAAGGACTGCTCCCGACCGAGCCCGAGCAGATGTTGGTTTTGAAACCTCTCCTCTCTTAGATTAGAGCTGTCTCTGTCGAAAACCAACCCACTCCCTGTCTCCTGCAGCGCTCTGGGAACCAGCAGGTGGCTGACCAAGGAGGAGCTGGAGGCGGTGCTAGTGGAGTCCATCTCCAGTCAGGACGTAAGACCAGCCACAGTGATCTGACCTCGGCCTGACCCCGACTGATCCGCCGTTTGTCCTCCACAGTACGAGTGCGTCATCCAGCTGATGGAGCGCCTGGTGGCCATGCCCTGCTGCAGCCTGGAGCAGCAGTTCATCATGAGCCACCGCCAGAAGCTGGAGGCCCAGTCCATGCATCAGGTGGCGCCGCTGCTGCAGAAGGACGACGCCGGAGTGGACTTCAGCACCGCAGAGGGTAGGAAGACTTTAGACTAGCAACGGTCGACAAATACTAACCCCGATATTTCAATCGTTACCTTCCTTTTTACCATTTACTGTAGAACGTTTCTAACTTTTATGCGCCTCCTGTGGTGGCAGCGTGTTTAGCAGCTCAGCTGGTCCTTATTTGTTCTTTTCTACACGGTGATTTCTCACCGTTTCTAGGCACTCTAGACAGTTCTGGATGCTGAGCTGCTGGAAGGGTTACTGTTCTTTTGTCATTTAATTTAGGACACTTATGATTCATAACCATGTCAACAAGGTATTGTTTTCCAAATGGGAACAGCTGATTAGCATCTCAGAAGGTCATTTAATATTTGAACTTTGAGCCCAAAATCCCGGGAGTTGGAAATGAGGTTTCATGGACACAGAGGTAGAAGGAAAGAGTTCAAACCATCTCTTCCATCCTTCACAATCAAGGGTATGTGACTCAAGTGTGAATGTATCAAACTGCGAAGTTTACTAACCCTAACCCTAACCGTCTAGAGGAGGACGGTTAAAACTTATCTGTGTTTCCTTCCAGGCAGGAGGAAGTCTTCCAGGGGATCTGTGGTGCTTCGTGATTGCGGCGCAGGACGCCTCACCATCAACCGCCAAGACTACCTGCACTACTTCCCTGTGCTGCAGGACAGGTGGGCCTCCTCTCACTGCGTTTCCCTTTAAATGGCGATCGGGACGGGGGGGGGGGGGGGTTTTGTCCACTACAGCCTGAAGGAATGGAAGGCAGCCTTCCTTTATCTGCCGCTAGTCACTTAATTACACAGCCGACTGAGCGTGTGAGAGCGCGTGTGCTGCTAGCCGTCGTCACGCCGGCTGTAATTGCAGCGCGGGGGTGACGACCGACTCTGTCAGCATCTGGGTCCATTCAGGCTGAGACGCCACCCAGAACCGGGTCGTGCCGAGTCAGAACCCGCTCTGATCGGAGCGGGACCAGGCAGTAAATGAGCTCAGCTAACTGTCCCCCTCCCCCGTCAACCCCACCCACCTGTCTCCTATCTGCCCCGGCTCAGGGAGCAGCTGATGTTCCCTCTGCAGTTCTGCGGCCTGCTCGGCCGTTTCAACCTGGACTGCTCCGTGAGCGGCGGCGGCAGATCCAGCCAGGCGGGGGCGCTGCGGCTCGCCATCTCCCGGGCGCTGCTCAGCTTCGTGTCGCAGAGCGAAGGAGAGGCCATGAGGCAAGGTGAGCACCTCCTGCAGCATCAGCTGTTTCTTCTGAACAGATTCTCTCACTTAAGCTTGCTGTCGTCTCCCCGCAGCTGGTCTGCTCACCCCCGACCCCCGGGTCAGAGAGAGGAAGAAGCCCGGACAGGAGGGAGCGCGGCGCAAGTTCACCTGGAAGAAACGCTGAGGATCTCAGCTGCTGCAGTGACATTATGTGTCCACTAGATGGAGACGGGCTGTAAAATCTGAACATTTTCCTGTTATGATGAAATAAATTAAAGATTTTCTTATAAAAACAGAGCGTGCAAGTCATCTAAAATGCTGCTTTCATAAATGTGTCTTTTTTTCTTCTTGTTATATGGCAAACTGAATAATGTATTTCAATGTTCTACAATGTTATATACATTTCAATAATTAGAAGATTTTCTCAAAAACTCTCTTCAGCCATTTGAAGCGCAACACTGACTGGAAACGAGTTTTTCCAAGAATGAAAAAGGTTAATTGATTTATAAACGGCCACCAGGTGATTCTTAAATCGTGTTCTTTAAGCAATTTATCACTTATATCGATTTAAATGGCCATAACTGACGAGCGGAAGCGTTTTCGTTTCAGAGGGACATGAGCTCTGCTGGGAAAACCGGACAACCGGTGTCCTCCACCGGTCTGGACCAAGGAGACCAGAACCAAGGAACCAGGCGGTAGCAGCATCACGGCGGAACATCGAGGAAAAATCTTGACGAAAACTCCCGAGACCGGACAACTAACCCGAGAACATCCAGCCAGAGATCTGATGGGAGTGGGATTTGTCACTTACATGGCCTAGTCAAAGTTCAGACTTAAATCCAATTGATCCGTCCTGAAACCTGAAAAGTTGACCTAACGAGAGCAAAGAACTGGTTAAAAACTAAGAAATTGGTGCGTCACCAGATGTGAAACACTGCTGGAGACTTTAAAAAGTGTTTGTACGAAGCTTTGACTCAAAGCATGCCGCACTTTCCAGATTTCCATGTGAAATTCAAACTCGAGTCAGGTGGAATTTTAGTTTCACGTCGTCTTCTCAATAAAACCGATGGATATTCATCCGAGTGAGGCGCGGTGTCACCACATCGACACTAGATGGCGCTGGAAACGTCGCAGCAGAGCGCCGGCTAATTATAGCGCAAGATCCTGATTTAACAATTTAGGTCATCAATTAAAGAAGTTGTTTACTAGTAAATCCGTTAAGCGGTAGATTATCAGATGGTTTGGGAGTTAAATGAGATAATTTAGTAGAAAGTTTGGTAGAACTAGTTTTTTTGTTTTGTTTTTTTGTTTGTTTTTTTTTGTTTTAGTTCTTCGAGGCGATTCTAAAGGAATAAGTGCGGTTTTCGCCCTGAGTTCGGACTGACAGGTGCAGCATCCACCTGTAATCCGCTTCTTTGTTCAGGGAGGTGGAGGCTGCGGTGTGTGGGTGTGTTGGCTGGAGAGGTGGAGTCTCCACGTCTCCAGACAGGCGCACTAAGACAGATTAGTCTCCTCCAGCCGCTAACCAGGACTAATCAGCTGCGGAGCGCAGACTGAGCGCCACGCGGGTTCCTGAGCCGGTCTGCCGGGGGTCCGGAAGGCGGCGCAGGCACAACCTGGATTCGGGGTCCGATGGAGGCAGCCGTGCTGGGACCCGTCGTCATGACGGACGTGGACTGCGGCGGCCTGAACGCCGAGCTGGAGGTGAAGAAGCTGCAGCAGCTGGTGCGGAAGCTGGAGCGGCAGAACGAGCAGCTGCGGAGCCGCGCCGGAGGCTGCCTGTCCGGGGGCTTCCAGCACCTCCAAGGCCCGCCGCTCCAGACGACCCTCACCTCGCTTTCTCCTCCGGAAGAGCCGCTGGATCATTTCCACCCGTACGCAGGGGAGGAGGAGGAGGAGGAGGATGCGTCGGAACCGTCGGTTCTGGATGAGTTGGAGCTTCTGGACCTGGAGTCTCTGAGCTGCTCAGAGGAGTCTGACGAAACCTGGTCAGTGTCGTTTCTTTGTTCGCTCATATCACCATTTGTTGCTCTTCAGCCCTTCAGCATTAGAGGCTGCTCAGGACGTTTTCCCTGATTCACATCCTGGAAGTTCTAGTGGACCACCAGAACCAACAGGCTGTATCAGTGCGTCACTAGGCCCTTTCAGGCTCCATGACGATTTCATGTTGGCTCCATGGTTCTTATCAGTTGAACCTACGTTTCATTTGAGCTCAATTTAAGGCTTTCTGGGCATAAAGGTCACATATGGTCACCCACAGGTAAGGACTTTGAATAGGCCACCCCAAAGCCACCTTGTTTTCAGCTTTCACAGTGAAACTTTGCATCATGCTTTGGTTCTGTCCGAGAGCGATCACACCGGGTTCAGCTGCTGACTTTGAACTAAAAACTCATCAATAATCATGATTTGTTGCTGTTTAAGTCTACTTTATGCAAGACATAAAACGATTGTTTGACGATGACCGTTTATTGCTAACGAAACCTGAAATTGTCACAGAATTGATGATGCGACCGAGACGCTCACAGAGCTGTCCGGAGGGTAAGCCCAAGTCATAAATGGAAAATTGAGGAGAAGGAAAAACCGACGGGGAGCTACCAGTAGTGTTGTCCATTCGTAGGAAGGTAACGATATGGAAAGTCTGCATCATGCTTATTGTGTTTGCAAGCAAATTATAAATATAAAAAGACCTCGTAGTTCACATTATGAAACGACTGAACATTACCGGAAACTTTGGGGAGGTTAGTCTGGAAAACTGTGGCTATCTCTAATGAATTTTGTTTATGGATCCTGAGATGATGGTACCTGTGTAATGAACTCTGGGTTATGATTTGCACGTTTCAGTTTAAGCAGCAGTTCCTCTCTGAAGCTGTCAAAAAGTTGGGTTGATTTGGGCCTCAGGAAATCCTCAAAATGAGGAAGACGTAGTTAGAGCAACAGCTTCTTTATTTATTTTTGAATCTTTGGTCTAAAGACCTGGAGGAAACGATCTATTAAAGTTAGTTTTCTACGACTGTGGATTTTGTCGTGCTCCGAAACCAATCCAATCCCGATGCTTCTCCTGCACGGATGTTTCTAGTCTTTGGTTCAAATGAAATGATTAAATGAAACCAAACGATTGTTTTCATTAGAATCATACCAATACCTTGAGGCCACAGGAACAAAATCCAGGCTCCATAACATAGGTGGAGCCCGGGTGGAGCTTCCTGGTGGCTCCATCAGAGATCTTCAGTAGACCTACTCAAAGCGTAGTCTGAGGAAGAATGTACCGATCGGTCAAGTCCCAGTTGTAATTCGTGTCTTTTTTACCCGACAACGACTGGCCGGAGCCAGTCCAGGGAAAATCTTTAACCGTTCCTAGTTAAGGCTGGACTCTAGCGGCCGATTAGATTTCTTTAGATGCGATCTAAAGCTGTTTGGTCGGACCGTCTCATCTCGGCTTCTTCTATCAGAGTCAGATCGTCGGTGTGGGACCGTCTGGTTTGAGTTGTGGGTTAGAAATAATGCCGCGCTGGACGTCGGATCACGATCCAGTCGGTGAAACGACATTCTGGACGGGAGCAACTGTTGCTAAACCCTCCAGACATCCTGCTGTTCAATTCTAACTCGTTGGACTTTATCTGCCAACGAAGACGTCGTCGATCAGCGACAAAAGTCGGCCAATAAACATCGAGCGATCACGAAGACCTCTCCGTAAAATCTTTTTCAGACTGAGGTGCTACAAATAGCTGTCCAGTGTTCCACCTCTTCTCTAGCTAAGATGTCGGTTCTTCATATTGCACTTAAAGCCTCCGCGGACAACTTTTGTGACCCCAGGTCATAACTGTGTCTAAAGACTCACCCCGTGTTCTCTTCCTCTCCGTTTCCAGGTTGTACGTTGCATCGAAAGCGGGAGAGAGTTCGTCCGAGTCTCTCAGTCCGCTGCAGTGGTGCCGGCAGAACCTGGACAGCCCCAAGTCGGACGTTGAGGTCGCCAGAAGGTCGTTGTCTGTGCGACTGGAACAAGGTGCAAAGTGAACCTTTCTCCTTGAGCCTCTGGGTTTAAATTCAGAGGTCAAACTTGGCAATAGACGTGAATCTTCTGTGTTGGGTATGTTCCCCGGTTCGCTAAGACACCGGCAAAGATTCAAAACTCTGTGTTTCTCTTTGTTTTTTCTTTCTTTGCGTCAGGAAAGTTCTAGGAATGTTCCAGGAAACCAGGGACTTTTAGAAAGTTCTAATGTCCATCCAACATCCCGTAGATTGTTGTAGGGTCTGGCTGTTTCAGAGATGTCTGAATGTATGCCACCAACGCCAACAAGAGACAACCCATTGAGTTTGTAACTTGCATCAACATGAAGATGGGTTTTTTTTTTTTGCGAGGGGTCCCTCATGGTTCAATCCTTGCATCTCTGCTATTTTCTGCTCCAAGGCAACACGGATGGAAACCATGAAAGGTTTTCCATTTCAATCAGAGAATCCTCCATTTGACGGAAACAAAGCTAAGGCTTCAGCTTTGAAGTCCCGATTTAAAAAGAAGCAGGCGCGTTCCTCTGCGTGACTATTCTTGCACCGCCTTGTCATAGCGAGCTTTACGTTCTTTTTCTGTCGTTGAAGTAAAAAAACAGGAGTTACTGTGTAAACTTATCCGATTTATCCAAATAACCCTTAGTGATAAACAGTTGAATTATCATAATGCATATTTCTGATCTAGAGGAAGCAGGTTTGTTTTTCCGTGAGGATTTTAAGCTTCGGCTTCGATCTGACAAGCCGGAGGTCCGGCAGAGTGCCGTTAATCTGTGGACGCGCCGAACGGATCAGACCTCGGTCACCTGACGCCGCGTCCGCTTACGTAACCCTCCACCGACAGTCGGAGAAGGAAACGGGTTGGAGGAAGTCAATAGGGAACCGCAACATGCAATCTGTCGAACTCGAACTAGTACAAGCGTCTCGTAAACGGGCTGAAAAGACTCGTTCTCGGTTTGACCTTTTCGAATGCAAAGAGTTCACGAATGACAGATTCCCGGGAAATATGGACAAAAGCAGCTCCACCAAACAGTACCTGCACCGACTATTAGTTTTACCAAAACAGCCCAGCGTCGGTCTCCTCTGATCAAAGCCGTGTTGTTTAGAAGGAATAGCCTTCCCGTTTCCTTTGTAGTGATGTTTTATTTACAAACATTATATGGATGTTTGCATGCTGGTTCTCAGACACGGTCCACTCTGGGTCAGACCGCGGGTCGCCGCGCTCCGCCCGGGCCTGTGAAGTTGCAGCAGCCGCACGCTTCGTTGCATCAGAAACCCTCCCGCGAGCTCTGCCTCTAATCTCGCTCCCCCGCTCTCCATTTCTACGGAAACGGTGGAGAGGAGAGGAGAGGAGAGGAGAGGAGAGGAGAGGAGTCTCTCTTTGCGGCCGAGTCGAGGCTTCGCGTTCACGCGCAGACGTCGTCCCTGCGCTCGGTGCGGGTTTCTCCAGAGGCGGCCGGTTCGGCTGAAAGCAGCTTTGTTCGACCTCTGATGGGCGCCGAGCCGCTCAATAGAGCCGAGGGTGACAGACGCTGGCGGTGAGGTAACGGCAGCGTGGCGGGGTGGACGGTGGGGGACACACACACACAATAAGAGCCTGTTTGACTATGTTGAACAATGAAATCCACATCTTGATGTTTGTTTACCTTCCTCCCTCAGTCTCCAGGTGGCGTAGCTCCCTGTCGTCCCCCGGAGCCCCACCGACCCGAGCCGCAGCGGCGTCTTCCCCCCCAGCCAAACCCTGCTCCACCCCACCGCCAAACGGTAGCCAAACTGCTGGCGTCTACACAGCTGTACCTCCACTAAACCAGCACTTCCTCTGGGATTTTACGTGATAGAATAACAAAGGGAAGCAGTCTGACTTGTAGAACCTAGAAATGTCTTTAATAGAATCTGCCTGACAAGAGGTAGTTGGCCAAAAGATGGCAAGCACACAGAGAACAGGTCTGAAGATTCTCACATCCATTGGAAAGGCTTTTAGAAGGAGCGTCAAACTCCCAGACCCACCATAGCGTTTACTGTGGCTCTCAGGAATCCAGACGCTAAATGAAATCGGTCAGTTTTCAATCAATCGGCAGGTTCCCACGTCTTTTCAAAAACGGTCAACAACATTGGGTTTGCATCAACCAATCCAATATACAAGGGGCAACATACTGCTAATTACAGTCTGAGGTTGTGGTCTTTGCAGTAGCAGCGTAATCAGCTCCTCTTGTCATGTGTTTTTCCCGTCCCTGCAGCCTCTCCTCTCCTCTCCTCCCCGCCGCACCCCGTCCTCCGTCGCACCCTGAGCCCCATGGGGAAGGAGCTGTCCCCTGTAGCCGAACGGACGTCCACCTTCCTCCCTCACCCTCCCAACCGAAGTAAGACATTAATTATGGAAAAAGCCGGTGCTGGTGTCAGCAGAGCGAGCCCCGCAGGGGCGTCAAGAACCAGCAACTGCCGGCGCTCCCTAGAGGCAGTTCTCCACGACGCCGACCGGCAGACCTGCTCTCTCTCACTCTGTCGGTTCTGGAGTCGAACATGGTTCGTTGCAGTCTGGTCGGTCACGTCCGGACAGTGACACGGCCTCCGTATCGGGTCTACAGCTGTACGGGTGATCGCCGCCCTGGGCAATCGCCCATATACCTTCTATTAACAAACCAGCAGCCATCGGAGCAGAATGAATCGTGCAGTCACGTGTTGTCGATGCTGCTGTCAATAATAATAGTAGATCAAACCGTCTGCAACCTCTAGAGTTCTGCCCTCTAGAATATTCCATCCTGTGGGTTTTAACAGACTTCCTCCCTCTCTTCAGGAGAATCGGGGGTGTTACTTCTCAGGAGTTTTTCCGGTTCAAAGCCGTTTCTAAATGCAGCTGTTTGAGAATTAAGGGTAAACCAAACTGTTCCGCGGCGCAGAGTTGGAGCCTCAGCTTGTTTGTTTGTTTTTTTTTCCTCTGGTGAAGTCACAGTCATTAGCCCAGTCATTTGACCCGTTGTCTTTGCGTGAAGGCCGCAGCCTCCGGCGCGCCACCCTGAGCCCCGAGTCGTCGGCGGACAGCGACCTGGGGACGTGGGAGGACGACTCCATCGGCCTCGGATACAAGCTGCATGATCTCACGGACGTCCAGGTCATGGCCCGGCTGCAAGAAGAAAGTAAGTACGCCGACGGTCAGGTGTCGGTTTAGCGGAAGAAACGTCTGTAAAACTCGTTAGACACCCGTAGGATGTAAGCGAGCCCATGCTGTGAGCTAGGACTTCCTGTCCAACATCATGAGTGTCTGACCTCAGAAATGAATTGTGACATGAAGACTTGTGAATCCAGAAAGCCTTTCCCTAAACATCAGCAGCGTTTTATTTTAGAGACAGAACTGCACCTTTAGCTTCTCTTTTAAGAGAAAGTAGAGGTGAGTTAAATGTTTGCTCATTTTCCCTGGTTCTCTCCTCCCCTCCTCTCCCGATCTAATAACATAACATCCAGATCTCAGAGCCCATCGCTACTTCAGCTTCATTAACTGCAGGAGGTGATAACTACGGTTCCTTTTGAGTTTATTTTTTCGAGCCGTTTTCTTTGCGTGCCGCCCCTCACGTCGCCCCCCGCAGGTCTCCGGCAGGACTACGCCAGCACGTCGTCGTCAGCCCCGGCCGGCCGCCGCAGCCAGAGCTTCACCTTCCAGCTCAGCCGGCTCAGCGCCGGCCCCGGCCTGGAGGAGGAAGACGAGGAGGACGACGAAGACAACGCGCTCCTGCCGCCGCCGCAGCCGCGCCTCACCCGCCTCTCGCACTCCCACACCTTCTGCAGCGTCCGCGACTGGCGAAGAAGCACCAGCTCCCTGTTCACCCCTCCTTCCACCCCCTCCACGCCGCCGCGCCTTTCCGCTGGCTCCGCCTGCCCGCCGCCGCCGGGACCGGGCGACCCGTACGGCATCGAGGCGCCGGGCTTCAACCCAGGATCAGGTGAGCTCACCGCTCCGGTTCATTCCTACCCATCATCCTTCAGTCCTTTGGTTTCACGCTCTAGTCTTCCTTGATTTATCCTTTTCTTCTTTGGTTTCTCTCTTCCAGCCTCTTCTTTTATCCAGACGGTCTTTCCTTCCTCCCATTTCTAACCCAGAATGAGTAAAATACATGCAGAACTTCAGCAATTCCCCTCATCCGTAGTAAAAGCAGGCCCCGTTCCGTTCGCGTCTGACCCGGGCGGCTCATTAAAAGTCGTCTAAGCCTCTCGCCCTCTAAGCTCTCGTCTCTGAGGGTTCGGTGGGATTAGCGTCGGGACTTTACGTCCAGCTGAGGGGCAGCGAGCAGGAAGGACGCCTCAACGCTTGATCCTCACAGATACAGATGATCAACAGATTCACGTTTTGTGTTTTCTCTTCCTGAACCGTTTAGTGCTTCAGGCCACTTGGTAGTTTATTTATAGATGAAATCTGCTGCAGGTCACCTTTTAAAGGTTATTTCTGTTTGTCTTTATCAGATAAGCTGCGGAGGAGCATGCCTAACCTGGTCAGAGCTCCCAGCGTGCCCAGCGTGCCCATTCCCACCTCTCCCAGTGCTGCTTCTTCTTCTTTGCTTCGCAACAGCCAGAGCTTTGATTCCTCCAGCGGCTTGGCTCGCCTCCAGTCCTCCAGTAAGACTCCAGCGCCGCCGATTCTTTGCGGTTCTGTGACAAACGGGTCAGTGTTCTGTTTCCTCCTCCGCCGCAGTCCCCTCCCCAGGCCAGCTTCAGAACCGGGTGCAGAGCCTCGGGAGCTTCTCCTCGCTGTCCCGGCAACCACCGAAAGCCACCGCCTACGTCAGCCCGACGGTCAAGGGCCCGACGTCCGCCAGCCTCACGTCTCCGAACGGCAGCGGCATCCCTCTGCTCAGCAAACCGGCGGGCGGAGGCTCCGCCCCCGTCGCGCCCCGCAGCGGTCTGCCACGCCCCGCCTCCATCCTGGGCCCCACAAGCTCCAGCCCCCGCGGCAAGGTGGCTTTATCATCACGAAGGTAAGGAACCAGGACGCCGGGATCACTTAAGACGTGAGCAAACGCTCGGATACGGCAGAAAATGAACATCATCACTCCGTCGGCCAATAATAACCACCGATTATTGCCGTCTCAAAGGTATGGGACCTCCTCAATAGAGTTTTTGCGCAAACAAAAGCAGAGCAATGCTTCGGAGACGCAGCTCAAAGCAGTTAAAGGGTCGGCACGCGAGACACACTTTTATTGCAACTGAACCGAAACGCAACAAGCTGCCAAGCACAGGCGATAAGAGGTTAAGGTCGAGCTGGAATAACCGACCTACTTCCCACTTTAAAAAAACAAACAAAAAACAACAATGTTTAATTGAAAAGTTTTTCCCGACCGGTAAAATGAATCCCTTGGACTTTACGTAGCTGTTCAAGCCTCGAGAATGAATAGCATTACATCGCGTCCCTTTTTTTTCAGACTCTTTGCGGTATTTTCATTTGGACGACCAGAGATTGTTCTGACTCGGTCCAATCCAGCGGAAGCAACAGCATTGCTGTTTATAAAAGCCTGTTTTTCCCCCCCCCCTTTTCTTAGCAGCTAGTTGTGCTATCACGTTAGCTTGTATAAACACAGGGACAGTTGAAGAATCAGTCCGAGATTTTAGCGTTTTTTTTTTTTTTTTGTCTTTAAAGTGACGATGGCATCACTTTAAAGCAAAAAGATATTTTTCAAGCTTCTAAAGTGAAACATCTTGTCTGTGTCTTTGTAGCTTCCTTTTTTAGCTAGCTATGCTATAGTGCTAATGTTAACGCTGCAGTTCAAGCATTAATCAGCACCTCTAGTTCTAATAAATGCTAGTGTAAGTAGCCACTTTTCTAACTTTTGGAAACGGCTAACTGCGCTCCAGTGCATAAGCTAGTAATGACACATGGATATTCAGTTTGAAGTGATTTTCAGAATGTTTTAGTATTTGTTTGAACTGCGATGATTATAGTTTTGAAGGTATGATAAGTTTCCCTGTTTGCCGGTTTAATGTAGTGGATATTTTGTCCTCTTCAGTTTACCGACGCCTCCAAAGAGCTTGTCCACCTTCAGTGCCTTTGGCGACAGCGGCTGGAGAGACGGCTGCTACTGACGGCAGCGAGGCTTCGGATCCGAGATTCTGCGTCCAACACTCAGCTTCTGTCTTGACGCGAACGATCTCCTAGACTCTATGCAGAATTTCTTCGGAGGACCCGGGTAATCTCTCTGGATCTGTGTGCGACGTACGCCGGTGAGTTTGGTGGTTCGGTGCCAAAAGCGAGCCGCTCTCCGTCGCGCGATAAGACGCCGGCCGCTGGATAACGCTGACGCTAACCAGCAAAGAGGGCTGCCAGTTTTGACTACTTGAACCTCTCTTACCGTTTTTATGGAAATATTTATTTTAAATAAAGCCGATTTGACTAATCTGGCGTAGTTGCCAGTTATGCTGCTAAAGTGTAATAAATCCCTGTTGGTTTGGGCACATTTGGTATTATTTTTAGAGTATTATGTATTTGTGTACACACCTAACCAACTGTCCATATATCTGTTTATTGACTTATTGCAATATTTAACTTGTAAATGTCCCAAAACGACAATATGGGAACGCGTTTGGGGAACGTGTCACCAGACTTTGTGCATATTATCACTGATCTTGTTGCACTTTGCCAGAAATCTCACAAATGTATTTGTTTACTAACGTTTGCACTCTTGAGACTCAATCTGGTGGATTTAGATTTTTTTTAAAAACACACACCGATCAAGATGATGTTTTGTTTTTTTTTGTTTTTTTTAAATGTAGCACTTCCAGTTTGTTTAACTCTGTCCTTAATTGACGTTTAAAGGGCACATCTTTCACAATGTCCACTGTTTTTTGTTACTGTGAACTTCAAGCATTTTACTAAAACTTAATAAAGTCAATATATTTGGCAACAGTTCTGAATGTCTTTTTTTAAAAAGCACAAAATATGATATCGGCAGTGGATATTCAAAATGAGAAGTCATGATCAAGGTGTTGAAATGTTATCAGATGCCACCTAGTGGCAGCTTTGTTCTAGTGGCAGCTTTGTTCTGTCACTTCCATCCTAATCAGTTGTATTATCGATTAATGGGACAGGTTTGTGTTCCACCACTTTGAAATATTTAGTCAATATAATGTTGACTGTTTTCCTTGAATAATCTTAAGAGAATCAATTCATGTGATTTGGACATTGAAGAATCTTGTAACTCCCTCAGTTGAATCATTTATTAGGATTTGTCTAAAGGAGCTTTATTTGAATTCGTTTGTTATTATTTAGTATTTATATGACAGGGTCCAGATCACAGGGACTCGGAGCACACATCCGGTGGGCCTAACACTGCCCCCATGTGGACAGGAAGTGAAAATGCTCCTCATAAAGCCGTTGCAGGATGTTTGCGAGAGAAAAACTTGTAATGTGATGTATTAGTGACTTTGACTGTTGGTTTCTTTTACACGAGAGTTTATAATGACAACTAGAAGTTCAAACAGGATTTTGTAGTTCTATTTTTTGTTTTGTCTTCAGCTAGTTTTGGTATAATACAGCTGGGTCTATTCTTTTGCATAAAATAAGAGTCAAAGATTCATTGCTTGTTTGCATGCATTTGTAAATCATAGCAAAGCCAATAATGAGTCAGTTATGAGGTATTTCGTTTATTGCAGTAATATTTTATTTAAAAGAGGAAACTTGACTATAAGAGTTTTCCAAATCAAGAGAAAAACACATAGATGATGACGTAAGAGCTTCAATCTTATCAAAGATCTCGTTGAATCGAAGACGCCTCACTCTAAATGTTTGGCGGTTTTTTTCCCACATAACTCTCGGCATGGAGAAGCATCAAGTTTTACCACAGTATTTACTGGTGATAATTGACATCAGTAATAAAGCCGGCTGGTTCTGGCGCGTGATTAATTCCAATTAATTATGTTTTTGAAACATAACTGAATTATGCAGGAAAATGAAGAAATGAGGGGGGGGGAAAAAAAAAAAAAAAAAAAACCCAAATAAAAGGAGACAAACATAAAGCACAGTGACGATCGAATCAACTGCGGAGAAAATGAAAAAACAGAAAAAGAATGAGGAGGGAAGGAAAAAATGTAACGTCATTGTGTCAGGTCTCAAAGTTCTAAAACAACAAAAACAAAACAAAAACAACAGAAATATATGTATATACGAAATGTATATTATCTATGAAACATTTAGTAAATTTTGGTTGGCTTTATTTCTTTGACGTAGTGGGGCATCTTCACACGTCAGACGATCTTCGAACACACGCTCAGCATCGGCTCACCTTTTTCCTTTTTTCCACGCGCCTCTCCCCTCCATCCTCGGCCCCGCGTGACGCGCACAAACACCGCCGGACCTCACCTATCCTCGCGCTCTCCGCTCGCGCCTGCCTCGTTATGCCTTTGATCCCCGCCGGCCTGCCGCCATGTCCCCCGCCGATCGCTCCCTGCCGCCGCCGCTGCTGATTCTCTTTCTGCCGTCTTCGCTGCTGATCTGCCTGGATGGCCCGCTGAGAGCCGCGGCGGAGGAGGGCGGAGGCCTGTCCTCACCCCCATCTCCGCTCGGGGACAATGGCGCCTCAGCCGCCGTGGGAGACACCTCAGCTCTGGCTACAGGTAAACACCAGCGGACGATGAGTCAGAGAGCGTTTTTGTTGGGGAGCCAGAACGAGCTCCGTCATTATGAACCCAGAGCTGCCGACTCCGGGATGTTTTATATGTCGGTGTAATTTTCCACGGTCTTCATCAACGTCTCTCCTCATCACACGTGCAGCTCTCATCTCCTCCTCGGTTTCTCCCCAGAAGCCCAGTTTTCCCTGAAGGTTCTGGTGAGAGACCTGGTGACCCGCCGGCCCCTGGCCGGGGCCTCCGTGAACGTCTACCTGAACCACAGCTCGAAGAGTTCGGCCCAGACGGGGGAGGACGGGGAGGTCCTGCTCCGGGTGCCCTACGATCCGGGCGTTAGTTTGACTCTGCTGGGCAGTAAGGAGGGGTACGTGCCCACTCCCCTGCCCTGGAGCACCGCGAAGAGACCAAGTGAGTGATTCAGAGAGAACATAACCTTCCGTGTTCTTTTATAGCAAAGTCCCTCAGCCTTCCTCACGCGTCTGCATTATTCACGAGCATTACCGAGGCGCCTGTGATTTAATCGACTCCGTCCGGACCGGACCGTCTTTGTCCTGCTCAGACGCGGGGAGGCCGGGGGCTTCTAATGGGACAAAGGGCCCCTCTCTATTGTCCCGTGTCCCCCAGCGGGTATCGTTTTGGCAACGACGCAGCAGGGAGGTGAATGGAAAAATGGAAATGGAGGACGGAGCAGGTGTTTTACGGCTCTTGTTTTTCAGACACACCTCCCCTTTGTGCTTGTGGTCCAGACCGGGGGAGTCCTATATATATCAATATATGATCGATATATTGATATATGGATATATTCATCTATTGATATATTCATATATTGATATTGAGGACTCCATCTAGTGGTTAATGTACACAATGACATTTTTGTTTCCAATTTGTTTCATCCAGTCTTATCAAACGCCCCGCTAAATGTAGTGTTTTTCTTGCTACTACACCAGATGCGACGGGAGGTACATACTCCCTAAAGCGATAAACATGTTGTTTATCATAAGCATATCTTATTTTATTACAGTTTTCTCCGCCGTGACATTGCCGCTGCTCCCTCACAGTCAGGGAAACATCTGGCTGTTTGAAGATTCGGTACTCATCAGCAGGAACTTACCCGGTAGGTTCACGTTCGTTTCGGCGCGAAGACGAACATATAAAGACGTACAGAAAACAATTTAACAATTTGGTACTTTTTCACAGACGGCTCGTCCCGACCTAAGGCCAAGTTCCCCAGGAACCTGCTCACCGTCTCCGATAAAAGCAACACGTCTTCACTGACGGCATACCTGACCGTGCCACAGCACCACCTGGCAAAGGACCGCACCCCGGGGATCGTCGGCGGTAAATCCGGTCAGTATTCGGTTTTGCTCACCGAGGCTCGTCCGAACGTAGAGATTAGAAAGGGCGGCGAAATGTTTGCAGCGTTCAGAAGCGTGGAGCTGAAGGCGGTAGCGGCCGTCAGCATTCAGTTGTACTCCGGCAGCGAGGAGCTTCAGGTCCGAGGACCCGTCCAGATCAGCCTGCCGCTGGGACGCGACACTCACCTGAAGTCCTCCGACACGGTACCCGCCTGGGCCTTGGACCCGAAAACAGGTAGGAGCAAAAGCCTTCGAGAACATCAGACCGCACGAGCTACACGAGCTTTACAACTCCAACCGATGCTCTGCGAAGGTGCCTGGGAGAATCACGGTCTGGGAACAGTCAAGGCGGTCGGCGACGAACTGGTCTGGACATACACCGCGTCCCATCTGGGCTACTGGATCGCCGCCCCCCACCCTTCGGCAAAAGGTACCTCGGCCGCGATCGCCACGGGATTCGATAACCAAGGCAAGTCAGGCGTTCCGCGACCTCCCGGACGAAAGTAATCGTCGTAGGTCGGACACTCCTTCGCCACCTTTTTACATTTTATCCATCGATTTCGGGTTCGTCGTCTCGACAGACGGAGAGAGGCGGCGTAACATTTAGAACCTTAGCTCGGTTCCACGGATGGCTTTATTGTATAAAAAAAGGAAAAAATGTTTAGAAATAACCACACCACTGTAAATACAGCAACTAACACAAGGACAAACTTGTCATTTTACTTTGCAGATTATTTTGGACACACAAGTTCTATGGATTTCATCTCTTATCACACCTATCTGTCGGCGGGAATACTGGGAGGAAGTCTGGCCGTAACGATCGGATTCCTGTCCCGGCTTCTGCGTCGCCGCGGGTACGTAAGACAAACACCGGCTTCCGGTAGACGTAAATAAAGGCGGCCAACCCGATTGAGTTTCGCCGTTTCCGTTTCCAGCAGTTCCCGTCGGGAAGCCACGAGGAAGAGAAGGGCCCGCTTTTCCAAACTCGCCGTAGCCAAAAAAGACCAGACGACCTCCACCCACGCGGAGGAGGGTCCGCTTCTCCGATCCGGCGACAACGGCCTCACCTCCTGCAGCGTTCGGCGCGAACCTTTGCCCACACCCAGACACAAAGCCAACTACAACACGTACGCGGAGGATCCGGGGAGTCCGCCCGCAGCTCCCCTTTACGACAACGCGGCTTCGGATCGGACGAAGGGGCCTCGGCCTCCGCCGCGCTACGTCGACGACCGTGAGAAAGCGCAAAATCGGGCCGACGCAAAGTCCGACAAGTTTTTTCGAGACAAACCGGTTCACATCTACAAGCAGCCGGTGGCGATTATTCAGGAGCAGCAGCAGCAGCAGCAGCAGCAGCCGCCGGGCCGCAAGGCCGCCACTTTCCCCAGGAACGGAGCCGAGTACGACGCTCATTCCGAGCCCGCGAGCAAAGACAACTACACCCAGACGCTAGCCAAAGTCCACCGTCAAGGCGGGAGCGGTCCGCAGCGGGGCAATCCGGATGAGCCTCGGCCTCCGGAGACACCCCCACCGGGACGAGGTCCGACCGGCGGCGTCCGGGGGCGCCACAGCAACCTCCCGGAGTCCTCGGTATCCGTTCCGGGGACTCCGAACGAAGCGGCGGGAACATCCGAGCGCACTTTACCGGAACCGAGTCGCGGCAAGTCCTCGTGGGCTCACCCCAGGGCTTGGTTCGTTTCTCTAGACGGAAAACCGGCCGCTCAAGTTCGCCATTCCGTCATCGAGCTCCAGAGTCGCCACCGGCCACCGAGCAGCAACGACACCAGCCCGGACTCCGGCGCGGACATGAACGAGCCCCCGCAGAACATCCGCGACGCGGAGCGCGACAGGCCGTCGACGAGGGGCTCCTCGCTGCCGCATCACGGCCGAGGCGGCCGTTACCGCGAGGAGCGAGACCCGAGCAGCAGCGAGAGCGGCACCACCGCCGCTCGTACGCCGGAGGACCCTTCCCTAAGGAACATTCTAGACGGGAGCAGCGGAGCTATCCCCAACATTCCCGAAGAGCGGGACGGGACGGATACGTCCAGCGCCCAAGAGGACAGCGAGTCGAAAGGCACGCCGCCGCCGCCTCGACGACTCAGGAAGGCGAGAGAAAGAGGGAAGGCAGAAAAGAGAAGCACCAAGCACGTCCGGGAGGGACGACCTACGACCGAGAGAAGTTAGAGCCGGCTTGGAAGTCAGAGGCGGCTTCGAAGCAGGAGGCGACTTCGAAGGCTGAGCTGGCTTCGAAGGCGGAGCCGGCTCGGAACCGACCGGACTCACGTCCCGAAAGTGTCAGCGGCACACGCGTTTCACACGGAATCCTGAAGCGGGCGCCGTTTAACCCTCCCGTTTTGAAATTAAGTTTTTTTCTTTTTCTTTTTCTTCGGAGGTTCTTCCGCTCGACTTAATAAGCATAAAGAGCAAAGAAAAAGAAAAATCCTTATTTGATGTAGTTTGAACCCCCACACACACACACACACACACATCTACACAGAGCGGTCATAAGTAGGCGTAAAAAGGGTTCAAAGCGATGCTATTTGTTTGTATGTTACTAATGTCATCTGACATACAGATGAAATGAAAATGCACCGCCTTTCCTTTTTCTCTGTTGTCATCAGCAAATTGGATCCACGTGGAGCGATGGCTAACATATCAACATTTTCTACAGGGAAGTACTAAATGACGTTTTCACATTTTCACCAAAGTCACCCTTTACTACTACAGGAGTAGACAAGTTGGACAAGATGATTTGGTCACACAGGCAGTGAAAAAGACACACACAAAAGAAAGAGAGAAAAAAAAGAATCATTATTTGACCTTTCTTTATTCTTTGATCCTAGCGGATCTCAGAAAATCAGTGAATCAAAGATATCGATTGACACGGTTTTCAATAATGAGATGATAAATGGTTTTTGGGAAAATAGGCGAACATAACGGGAGGGTGAAAAGGTTTCTGCAGCTCTTTGTGTCATTTCTTGAAATGTGAAGATCACCGGCGACATTCTTCAAAGCGAATAGCATTCCCAGTGTTTGCATTACATTCTTACTGCCCGCGGTCACAAAATGTCATTTGTTTCCTTGTATTTATGAAAAATGTGAACATGCAGGATGGACAGTCGCACCTATCCTCACCACAAACACGTCGCGCCAAGAGGACCGCAACAGCGAACCGGAAAAAGACACACACACAAAAAAAAAAAAAACAACGTTTCCTTTAGCGAGCGAACACAGAGTAAACACAATAGCTTTTAGAGACGTCGGCAACTATTAGAACTGTGGGATTTTGACTCAACGGTCGGAGAGGAGCGAAAGAAAAAGAGCCGATCTTTGTTTATCATTCAAGGGATCCACACCCTAACGGGTTTACAGGCTTTAACGTCCAAAAAGGTTTTACTTTCATCGTCCACCGATCCAGGCGGCATAATCGTCGGCCGGGATGTCGATCTCTGTTGAGGATTCAAGCGATCGACTACCAAACGGAGGGTGGAAGCGGACTAAGTGTTTGAACGCTATCGAACTGCCAAGGGAGCCAAAGCGAAAAAGGTTTCACACCACCGCTATATGAAAAATGTCGAACAAAAGTAAAGTGTCGTCGCTGCAATCAGACAATATCGTTTATCCTTTTTATTCCCACCCCCCCCCCTAAGCTTTTAGGGCAGGCGAACAAAAGACGATATTTTGACGCTTTTATTCAGGCGTCTGTATCGAGCTGCGATTCTGTGAAAAGTCATTTGTGGAGAAAAACATAAAACAGATGAACGGCATCGTCGAACAATTGTCACCACAAACGAATCTTAACGTCAGTTGAATTTCACCTTTATAGTCTTCCATTGTAGTCGTAGCGCTACCCACTTTATCGAATACGGAAGCGGTAGTTTAACGAGGCCATCTCGTTTGTCGAGTTGTTTGGTTTCTTTTTGAAAGAATAAGGCACGCCTTAAAACATGCCTTGTTTTAAGGCGGTGTCGGAGGACGGAAGGAGTTTTCAAGACTTTGCGTTCCACCTTCACGCCCCTGGTTTTCGTGGGTTTTTTGTGACCTTCCTTTGTATTGATGTTAGCGGTCTTGTAGTTGTAGCATTTTTTTTCAAATCTTGCTTAATAAACTGAGTCGATAGCAAAAAAACCGTCAATCATCTTTATCGATCCAATGTATCGAAAAGCCTATTTTATTGTTTGTTTATGGAAAAGCCGGTCATCGTCAGCTCCAAGCCATCGGCTTTCTCGTCCACGTCTTTCAGACGGACTTTGCCTTTCCCGGCGGCCACGTCGCCTCGGGGATTCCGAACTAGACGACTGACCGACGAGGCATCGACGGGAGAGGGCTCGGTAGTTTGAACGAGCAGGGCCAACCCAGGGACAAACAGGTCTTTCAGGCGGTCTTTGACGCGGTCTTCCCGCCGCCGGACGGAGGCGACCTCGGGAGAGCTCTCGTCGTCCGTCGGTCTCTGACAGTAGATGACGTATCCGTCCAGGGGACAGGAGCGTGACCTCAGGAGGACGGGGTCCACACAGGCGACGTGAAACTGAGGGAACAGATGAACAAACACGAGTGCTGAGAGAAGCATCTTAGCTCAAGTGTAGCGCGGAGACTTGCAGAGGTCGGAGTCTAGAAAGGGACCCCAGAAAGGGACCCCAGGGAACGCATATCCCAGCCTTAAAGCTGTAAAACACCGGCAGGGTTACCTTGTGTCGACAGGGCAGAGTTCGGAGTCGCTGACCCTCAAGGAACGGCCGCAGGCAGATCCGACACTGCATCCCCTCATCCAGCAGGCGAGACCCACGCCTCACCTCTGTGGCGGGGACACGCCGTAAGACGACGTCCGCGGGAGAGAAACTAAATTCTCCCTCGACGCAGCTTCCACCCGGCGGCTCCGGATCCAGCGCGGAGCCCGCAGAGGCGGAAGTCCACGGTTGTTTTCTCGTCTGTTTAAAGCGAAAAGCGTCGTTTTTAGGCGGCGGCGTGGTGCGGCGGCCGAGGTTAAATAACCGGAGCCTTACCTTTCTGGAAGCAAGAGGATGCTGGGAGTGGCTGCCTTTCTTTACGCAGGTCTCACAGAGATACAGAGAGCTGCAGAGGCTGCATCTGCAAACGACACAACGAAGCGATTGTGGTTTGTTTTCTACCGAACGTACGGCGGTATTTCAGAAGAACCCAGCAGGACTCTGAAGAGTCTTTCCTCTTGTTCCCGGAAGTTTGTTTCGGCGAGTAAAAGAGTAAGTAAAAGGACCATGCGGGTTTTTCGAAACATTTCTCTTCCTTTTTCTTTGTTTGTGTTTTCAGATGACACAGGGGTTAAGTGAGTTAATTAGTTTGTCGGATTTGCGTCATCCTCACTCTCCCTTTCTGTCGGACAGTTTAATTGCGGTTGTGGGGTTTCAGAGGCGTATCACTAAATGAAACGGTCAGGTCCTTTAAACACGTTTGGGGGGGACCACACCACGATACCGATCACGCGGCTAAGACGCAGTGTCCTTAGTCGTGTATTTATATATATATATATATATATATATGTGTGTGTGTGTGTTTTTGGTACAGGTGAGATTCCTGTCATAGCAGCTAGGCGGTGTTTGCTTCCCCATCCTGTGCCAAGTCGAATTGGATTTGTGTGTCGTAAGACGGCCGGCCTGGGCGCAGGAGCATCTCTGCGTTCCGACCCACCTGTAGCAGGTCCCGGTGACCGGGTCCACTCTGCAGCTGTAGCAGACCACTCCCAGGTGTCTCTCCGCTCGGTCCCTCTCAGCGGCCGTGAAGAGGCGGGCCGCGTTCTTGGCCTGCTCCTGGAGCAGCCGCAGGGAGCCGAAGCTCTCCCTGCACAGGGGGCACCGCAGCATCTCCCGATCCTCCGACACGCCTTGGTGGTCGGCCCACACTTTGACGCAGGAGACGTGGACGCTGTTACCGCAGCCGTACCTTAGAGGGAGGGGGCAGGGGGGCAGACAGACGGAGAGCGTGAGGTAAGCGTTCGGGTGGAAAGAAACCGCCGCGACCCCAACCCACCTGCAGTAACAGACGGGCAGTTTTTTCTGCAGCAGCCCCTCCAGACAGATGGGACACACGTCTCGGTCACGAATGTCTTTCCGGCAGACGACTCCGGTGTCTCGTTCAGAGGCTAAAGCCTCTGTTGCGGGAGCCGAGGCTTTAACCTCAGAGGCTTTAGCCTGGTGCGAACCCTGGAGGACCTCCATCATCTGGCGCTCCGACAGGCCCGACTGAAAGGCATCTGCGGTGGAAAAACACGTCAAGGTCTGCCACGCGTTGCTCTGTCATCGAAAGTCGAAAAGGTATTTGAAGCAGCAAATCTTACACTGGTGCTCTCTGGGTAGTCTGAATTTCTTGAGTAAAATCCTGGAAAGAGACACATGTTGAAACGAAGGCTTTTGGAGGAAGCAGTCGGAGCCTTCCAACTTCCGTTAATAAGCGAAATCATAGAAGGATTGGAATCAAAGTGAGAAAGAGAGTGTGTGTCGGGGATACCAGCAGATGTGTTTGCAGGGCCGCTGCTCCTTGGCGAACGTCGGACAGGTGCACGTGTGCCGCTCGCCCAAACACACCTGGACAACAAGAGGACACGCTGGATCCCGTCGGTCCCCGAAGTGTGTTTAGAGGAGCGCGAGGCGACCCACCTTAAAGCGGTCCGTCTCTCCGTCCTCCCTGAGCAGGAAGGCGGTCGGGCCGAAGGAGCGCAGCAGGAAGACGGTGGAGTCGAGGGCCCGGTCCTGATCGGAGCCGACGGCGTCGCCGGGCACGTTCCTCCAGCCGGTTCGCCTGGACATCCCGACACCAGAACGGTACGAGAGACGGTTCTATTCCGTATGTAATTAGATAAAGGTCACCACATACGAGTCTTTATTTATAGATTGTACCTTTGTTTGGAAAAGAAAGGAAAGAAACAAAACGAGTTGGTGCCGAACCGAAGAAATAGCCTACCTTATTATTTGGATGATCATATATTTATGATTTATATATATATATAAGTTAGTATTTGACGGAACGGTATAAAATGTCTGCGACTTTGCAATAAAACCTAAAGACTAAGACGAGAGTAACAGAGGCGGCCGGCCCTCTGAGCGAAGCAGGAAAGGGGAAGACATTGTTTTTGTGTTCTTATGGGCAAATGTCAACGGAGTTGGGCAATGTAAAAAAAAACAAAAAAAAAAAACAACCCCAAAAGAAATTGAATGTAATAAATTGATAGTTGTAAAATGATCTCTGTAATATTTTTCCGAGTGTGTCTACGTTTTTCTCCATTTGATTGTAATTTAGTGTTGTAGTCTTTGGTTTGTTTGAATAGTAGTTCTGGGAACTATTGCTGCAGATGAAAGATTTTGCGATTGCAGGTTATAGTAGGACCTTTGTAGTAGGTCTACCGTCGCTGTCTGTGTTGTTTTTCAAGGTGTTTATGAAACGTGTAAAACAGCGCCCCATAGCAGTTGAGCCTTTTTCAGCTCTGAATAGTTTCTCAGTCCGGTTCCGATTATCTGGAACCAGTCGGGCGGTTCAAGGCAACAGACAAAGAGAGCCGTTTGGATAGGAACAGCTTAAATGGACACATAAACGAAACAGTCGAATGAAAAATCAATAAGCGAACCTGTTTCGGTCCGAACGTCTTAGCAAGTCTGCAGAATCGTCCTGTTTAGCGGCACCACAAATGAGACGACGGAACTTTAGAAGAGGTGTCGACTCGGAGATCCCGTAGGCATGGTAACGGTAGACTTGTGCGTGCGACCGGCAGAGGGCGACATTTTCCATAAGCGGAAGACGAAAGTGCATTAGAAATGGCAAAATAAACTGTAGTGGTTCTGACAATATTTGAAGGGAAACGTCTTCACAGAGGAAAAGGTCTCAGTTGGACTCCAATAACACAGCGATAAATAATAGCAACAATCAGAGCAAGAAAAGTGGGTTGTGAGGTTTATTTTTGTCTCCAGTGCGAACAGAACAAACAACGTGTAATTTTCTAGAAGGGAATCAACGTACGGATTTGATTGTATCCTATTTACGGGTCACATAGTTGTAGAAGTGGATTGTTTAGAGACAAAATGCGATCAAAGCAGAAACATTACAGATACCAGGAAGGTACCTGTCGTCGCGCGAACCTTTAGTAATTCCCGCAATGAAAAGCAGCGGAAGTCATTTGGGTCCGAGATATTTGTGGCTGCTGTCGATGACATTGTGAGCAAGGACATTATTAAAAGAAGTGGAAATTGTACTAATAAATAATGAAACAGCGAGCAGATGAGAAACGGACAGGGTAAACATTGAAATATAGTAAACGAGTGGAATCAAAGACGTGACACTAGAAAATGTCAAACAAGAAGGTCGTTTGAAATAAACGGAAGGTAGGAACGAGCGGCAAGTTTATTCCATAGCGTCGGAGCAGAAAAGGCAACAGCCGCTTCTCCGTGTTTAGTTCCGAGTGTGGGACGGTCACGATCTAGTCAGGGTTTGTATTACGAGGCGCTTTCTAAACTGTCGTCGTAAATTGTTAAGGACATTTCAAAGCAATAGGCAGACAGTGCGGGGCTCATGCGCCGATAGTCCTTACTGTTTTATTAAGGACTCTTAATAAAACACTACTCTTGCAGCTAATGCTTGTAGCTTAATGTTTTTTGGGGGGTAATCCAGTAGAAACGGCATGTACTACCGGTTTCTCAAGTGGAGATCAGGGGCCATGTCGATTGGCTTTGTGGGAGCATTTTTCTGGTTCTGGTTTTCTGCATTTGTTTGTCGGTCGACCGATGACCCAGTCAATGTAGAAATGCAAGTCGTGTGGTAGATGACTCAGAGAAGAAGAGCAGTTGAGGGAAAAGGCCGAATAAAACATTGTTTTCGAAACGAGCCGCAGTTGCGTTGTTGCGCAGGCCGTCCCAAAACAAATACAAAAGCCATCTGAATCGGCATATATTTAGGTGCGTTGTAAAACGGTGGCAAAAGGTCACATGGAGTAAGATGGAGTTAGGAGAAGTTGTTGCTTTAAATAAGAGACCCTTTTACCGGCACGGTTTGAACGTACACTTTGTATTGGGTGTCATCAATATACATTTTGATGACGACTCTTTTTCTTGTCAAGGTTAAAGTAGGAAGCGGAATCCAGGCAGAGAGGCTTTGGCAAGGGGAACGTAGAAAGACGGTGGAAGTCGAAGAATCGACGTCATGCTCTCGTTTGTACTTTGAAAGGAAAGGTGAGGCTGTGAGTTTGACTGTCATTTCCACCTTTTCATTTTGTTCTCTAAAGGTGTGTCGTTCAGCACGGCTTTCGTGTGGGCGGAGATAACCGTACTCGCGTAAGCGGATCCGACAAGAATAACACGCAGAGAAAGAGGCGCGGCGCAGGCCGCCCGTTCCAAAGTACGTAACCGAAACGAATAGAATGAACGTATAGATCCAAAAGCTCTGTAATAGGATAACAGTACAAAAGGATGTGGAAAGATTTGAAAGACAGTCCCACGGAAGAAGAAATACAAAGTAACACGGTAAAAACAATGACAGATTGTCATGTAAACGGCCAAAAGAACAGAGAGACTTTGTGTAATTCTAAGAAAAGATAAGTTGAAGCAGGTTACAGTGGCTTTAAAACGACTACGAACGGGGACATTAGACAATGCGCTGCCTATGTGTTGATTCAACACCAACACGGCATTGGATGTGTAGCAAAAATAGTCAACATATATATATATATATATATATATATATATATATATATATATTCCTTTTTTGTCCAGGTGGAGGTTTCACGTACTCGCATTTGTGCGTCACAACATGTAGCCGGACTTGAAACGTTACGGACTTGTTAGTCGGTCAAAGTGCTCTTTGAGGAGAGTCACGCACTATCACTTGCACGTCTGGTTTGAGTTGTCGGTAATGAAGCTTTCATGTAATAAAGAGTGGTAACGAGGCCAATAATAATAATACAAAATAGAAGACGTAAAGAAGCCAGAGGAGAAACAGGCAACGGTTTCTCCGGACGCTTAGAAGGGCAGTTTCTACAAAACGGGGGTCTGGGCCCAAACGTCATCAGTAATCCGGAACGAACGATACCGTGTAATAGGATTATTTCTAGATGAAATGAGGCGTAATCCAGAGAAACGACTAGCAGCTATCTTTCAATCTCTGGCTATAAAATGAAGTTTGCATAGAACCCAAATGTACCGGCGGAGATTACAAACATCGGTTTGTCTCAACGGACAAACGTTAGGGAAACCGTTTGAACAAAGGCAAGGCAATGTTAATATTAGGAAGAAAGATTTGGCTAAATATTTGGGGACGTGTAATTTGTAGGACAGGAACAGCATGCAGAAAAGTGTGAAATGTTCAGAAGATGTAGCGAAAGCAAAGCGGTAGACGCGTGTGGCTTTCACTCCTCAGGTTTGTACAGAAGCTATTGGCGATTCGGGATCTTCACGAAGAGAGGCAGCCTTTGTTTACATGTAGTTATCGAAATCAATAAAAAAAAAAGAAAGGGGTTGTCACGCGACAAGGCGTTTGTGCAGCTGGGATCAAATCATCACTAAACGTTTCCTTGTCGTTCTTCCAGGCGAATGTGTTTTGTGGAGAGAGAGGAGAGAAGACGACTGGAACATTACGATCTTCAAAGCCTGCCGGATGTGCATCGTCGGACGAGCGGTTTGTCCACGTAGCCCCTGAAAAGCGGAGCAGGAGAAACGACGAAGGTCCAACGGTGAAAAGACAAAGAGAGCGAGGCGAGTAGTTTCCCACGGCGTCTACCTTTCACAAAGTGTTGTTTTGCGTTTGAAGGAAATCCAAACGGACCAGAGCGTCGTCGTCTTTTTCTATGGTTCTCTATCAGATGTGAAGCTCAGACGAGAGACACGGTCAGGCTTCAATCTGCAGAGTGTAGCGAGGAGACAGTCTTCTTCTTCTACTACTACTACTACTACTGCTGCTCCTACTCAGCCCTTCACCTTTAACCTGAAGAGGAAGCATTCATGGTGGGAGGAGAGAGAGAGAGAGAGAGAGAGATGGAGTGATTGGACAAAGCACCAGACAGCAAGTGTGGTGTTTCATGTGCTCTTTCTTAATAGATTCTGGGAGATTTCAGCATTTAACATCATCAATACAAGGAATTGTGGTAACGCTGCAGTAAGGTTGTCGTCTTTGGTCCGATCTGGATGTTACGTTGATGAACCTGCTTGCTTCTCAGTATGTCACCACTGTGGGCTCTTCATCACAGAAGTGTAGCGTGTTCATGAAGAGAGGAGGCTCGGACTGTATCCATTGGTGTTTATTCTTGTGCTATGGCTGTCATAACCATAGAGAAATAGCATGTGCCGGAATGGTTCCAATAAAGCAAGGATGATTGAGTCAATGAGCAAACATATCAAGATTTTTGCTGCAGTTGTTGTTTGATTTTGGGGAAATGTGAGTGCTTTTAGTGTCTCAATAAAGGACGTCTTACGAAGAACGAGGGTCTTAGTCATCTGTTGGTGAAAGCAAACATGATGAGCGAAATGATTCAAGTCATCTAGTGACGCGACGTAGTGTTGGTGGCATTAAGGAGGGGGCGTGTCGCTCATTAGCGGTCATTGAAATCAGCTGTGGGTCGCTCACAAAAGGCAGCAGGAGGGTCATTGTTGTGTTGCAGGCCGGCAGTGCGTCGGCGGCGGGAGCGCCGGGCGCAGCAGTTGCGTCTTTGTCTCTCTGTCGCAGTCAGCAGGTAAGCGGGCGACATAGGAGCAGCGCTGCCTATGTTTGTTTGTTTGTTTTTAGCAGGTCCTAGAAGTGTCGTCTAAAGGAGGTAAGAAATGTCATATGTATGTATGTTTTTGTTGCAGGTTAGACGAGGAGACATCAACACAAGGTAATGGTTTTTGTGACTGTTTTTATTGAGTACAAAGGGTGAAATAAAGTTTTGGAGAAACATGTGTGTTGTCGTCATTTGTGGGATTGTCTACCGGTTTTTGATGAGGGTGGAAGAGAGGAGCAAGAGTGTGTGTATATATACCAAGTGTTTTAGTTGAAGCAGAGGGGGAAGGGAGAGAGGAGGCCAGTGTGTGTGTGAAGGAGAGCAAGTCAGGCTGCTTGTGGTGTGGATTTGAGTGACACTTGTCATACCAAAGTCTGTTGCATTAAAACTTTGGTATGACAAGTGTCACTCAAATCCACACCACAAGCAGCCTGACTTGCTCCCCCTCTGCTTCAACTAAAACACTTGGTATATATACACACACTCTTGATCCTCTCTTCCACCCTCATCATAAGACATAAGACATAATTCTTCTTGTCGACGACACTGAAACGACGTCTGAAGAGTTCGTTCGTTCCTTCTTTTGTCATCCCACCTAACCTTGTGGCACTTTGGATCCTTTCCACCGGACGTGCTTTAAAGGTTCTCCTCTGCGCTTCTTGAAACGTGACAATCATCTGAAAGGGACTTGATTAAAAACACTACGCATCCCCACCAAAACATCTTGGTTTTACTTCCCTTGTGATGCCTAGTACACTAAACGTAATACGCCGGCTTATTGCTATTTACGCATAGAGTTACAGCCGCAAACATTTGGACACAAGTGTTTACAATAACGTGGACAAATACAATTCCATATATTCTGTAATAATAAATCAAGAAATAAATAATCATCAAAACAGAATTGGACAACCAACTCTAAGGGCGGCAATTACGTCAAAAGGCATCTCCCTCTTTAACCCTAAATCGATTAAAAGGTCTGGCCTTCATTCCAGGTGTGTGCGCTTTTGCATTTGGAAGCTGTTGCTTTAACCACACAAGATGCAGTGAAAAGAGCTCTGAATTGAGGTGAGGCTGAGACAAAAACAACAAAACAAACACTAGAAATCACACAATTGCACACATGCTTCAAGTAGCGACAGTCGGGTGGATTTTGACAACTGAAAAAGGCCAGGGCGTCCGCAGAACACGACGGTGGTGAACGATCGCCGCGTACCCTTACGCGACATCCACTCGAGTCCCGAACGCTGTGAGGGAAATAGGTGTATCGAAGTCAACGGTAAAGACGAGACTCCGTCAAAGTCGATAGAAAAGGCTCGACGTATAGATTAAAACCGTTCGTCCGCTCCAAAAATAGACAGGCCACACTTAACGTTTGCCCAAAAACACCTCAAGAAGCCAGCCGAGTTCTGGAAAAGTCTTTTATGGACAGGTGAGACAAACATCAACCTGTACCAGAATGATGGGAAACAAAAAGTTTGACCGACAAAGGGAACCGCACGTGATGCCGGTCACGGCGTGGCCGTGTATGGCTTCGAATGACACTGGCTCGCTTGTGCTTATTGATGACAAAAGTGGCCGGATGAAATCTGAAGCGTACCGGGGATATAGATCCGGCCGCAAAGTCCGTCGGACAGCGGTACGGACGGACGACCCCCGAGCGCACGGCCGAAGCTACCCGGGAATTCGTGAGTGGAATATTCTGCTACGGCAAAGTCCATCGCCACATCTTCGCCCGATCGCTCCAGACCCGAAGGCATTCAGAAGGACCAAACCCAGCGTTTGCTCGTGTCCGTGGGTTCCGGACTTCGTGCGGTCATTTTTGCTACAACGTGTGGAGGAAAAAGTTTGTGCTTTGCTTTGCTTTGCTTTGCTTTATTTGTCCAATTCCTACATGTTCCATCACATATTTTTCTTCGGCCCTTTCCATTAAACGTTACAATCTGCACTTGAATTCTGTTGTAGAGGTTTCCTTTCAAATCCAATGCGGTGGCATGCAGAGCCCAACTGCCAAAAATTGTGTCACTGGCCCCCCAAAAAAAATATAGATATGTATATATATATATATATATATATACATATATATACACATAGATATAAATATATATATATATACACACACATATATATATATATATATATATATATATATACACATAGATATAAATATATATATATATATACACACACATATATATATATATATACATAAAAAAAAAACTGTACTTTTATTCTACATCATTTCAATACTGCCAACTTTACATCTACATTCAATACTAACACCTTCTTCGTTTCATTCTACAAACATCCACCGCGTGTCCTTTTTGGACTCCGCAAAACTACAACAAACTTACTTAATATGTATGCTTAATGAACACTACAAACATATAGGTCTAACAAAAACCAACGTCAATGTGTCTGTGTGTGTATCCTTAATCACAGTCACAGTGGTGACAAATGAATGACGGTAGCCCAGGAGTACAGGCTTGGTGGGCCCAGAGACTGCATAGGGCACATTTTACCCACACTTCCGTTGGCTTTGAGTTGCCAAATGGCTCCGTACGGACAACGCAAAAATATTCATCGTCTCAGAATCCTCAGCGTTGGCTTTTAACATTTTCTTGCCAGGCTTTCTCTCCTTCCTCTTTTGTTTGTCTTTATTCTTTGAAAACAACCTCTTCCTTACGTTTCTTCTTCTTCTTCCATCAGTGCTTGTTTCACCGGTGTGTCAGTGAGTATTTCACATTTCCTTTTCTTCCCGATCCTGCCAGTTGTTTTTCTTGGACCTGCTTTCGGAAATGGCCGCATAGCCAAAGGATCGAATGTCTGACCGGGAGACACCCCCAAGGTACTAGTGGTCTCCGGGTGATTTGGACAAGAGGCAATCCCTAGGTGAGTTGATGGAGACTGCAGCTGGAAAGCTCCAGATGTCAGTGACTATTGAGGGTGAGTAGTCACGCTCCTCAAAAATGACAGGGTTGAAGGGCCAAAGACCTGTGGATTGGAAACCGGCTTGAATGTTTTTTGGTGTCGCAGCTGCAGGCGGAGCGGTCTTCGCAATACTTGGAATATCGTACGTCCTCGTCGTCTCGGCGGGATTCGTCTTCGTGCGGGCGGTGTTCGCCGTATTCTTAAATGGGCCGGAGACGCCGCCATCCAGTGGCTGAAGTTTATGGCTACGGTGGGGAGGGAAGGTAAGTAGCGCTATTCCCTTTTCTTTGCCGAAATCAATAGCTTTAACAGATAAATGAGCAAGGAATAACAGCAAGTCTTCCTCTTGCATCCATCCTGAGGCATTACCGCTTCCTGCGCTCCCTGTTGGCCCGCTCTGAACCAAGACTTCCTTGTAACGTTTACGGGGGAATACGAAGAAGGGAGGAATTGCGCTACTGACACGAGCGCGCCTCTCTCACCTGATGTCATCGCACCCACCTGCTTGACACCACCACCGGCAACAACGCGGTCTGGTGATTGGACTGTTGTTACACCGCTTTCGTCTACGTTCCATATATCGCTCCGATCAAAGTTGTATCTCTCGATGACCTGTCCGAGGGCGTTGAAGAAACGTTGCGCGTTTTGGCCGTTAAAACTTGTGGCCCGTGAAAGGCTGGTTGCCTCAGGACTCCTTATTGACGGGGTGGGGTTCCTCTTCATAAATCATGTGAACCGGTCAAGCCCTGCCATCTGCTTCTCATCCCATGTTTGATATGCAAACTTTCTGACCTAAAACAAAGAGGAAGAGAAAATCACAGTACATTTACACAAAAAGTAGACAAAAAGTATAAACGTATATATATACGTATACATATATATACGTATATACATATATATATATATATACATATATATATATACATATATATACATATATACATAAATAACTGTACTTTTATTCAACATCATTTCAACATCTACATTCAATACTAAGACCTTCTTCGTTTCATTCTACAAACCTCCACCGCATGTGATGAGATGTGATTTTTCCACTCCGCAAAATCACACACCTTGTACTCTAAGACTGTAACAAGACTAAGAAAAAATAGAAACAATAACATTACCATTGATCACGCTTCTTCTTTCCGTATTCCTTAGTTCCGCCCCTGACGCTTTTAAACCGCTTCTAATTATTGCCTCGTATTTACACGGAAAAACTTAAAAGTGTCGCTTTGCCGTCCACTGTTTACTACGACGCTTTGTTCTTGGTTTCTTTAATAACTCCGATTATCACGACGCCCATTAAATATGTCGTTTGGACGTTTCGCTTGAAATGGTGTAACGGCTACAAATATCTAACCGCTTAAACTAGCTCTGTTCGTTCGTCGTTAACAAATCGTGGCCTCCGCGTGTAACCATACCGCCTGCTCTTTGCCTCCTTTCTCTACCCGTGCCAAACCGTTACTGTTCGTTAATACTTATTATTCCTGTGGACCGCTGCCGACCGACAGGGGCGACGACACCGTCTCGTCGTATGAAGGACGCGCACTCGACCGACATTCCTAAAGACAAAACAAACAACAAACATTAGTCAAACCTACTCTTCTTTGTCCTCGCCCTGTAACGGTTAGGAATCTTAAGCTCCGCGGGTCCTGGAAAGCCGTACCCGAGCGGAACGCACGCCGGACAAATGACCCGACTTCAACTACTTCTTTTTAAAACTCTACAACCGTTTAGAAACCCATGACCCCGTCCCGATAGTAAACTCCCGTCACTGACGTCAGCCTTCTTCCCCCCCTTTAAAAAACGCCGGTTATGTAAAAACGCCTATTTGGACGACCACGGCGCCCCGGTAAAAGCCTTCGCCGACTCGGGTTACCGCGGGAAATCCTCGCCTTCTTCAAATTATTGGCCGAGTCGCCTTTTTTTTTGGAGCCTACGTCGTCTCTTCGTGATGCCGGCCGCCTCCGGTCAAACTGCCCGCGTCCTCTATTACACGGATCGTGCCGTTCTACCCCTTTTGTATAATCGCCTGTTGCCCCGTTATATTTTGCTTAAGTCACCGCCAACATTCACTTAGGCCGTTTTACAACTTTTTCAACATGTCAGCCGATTCGAGGACACCGACGTTCTACGCGCCCGCCGATGCCGTTTCAAAGATTCGGGACTCTTCCGCTGTCGGTAAGCCAAGATGTTTACTGTAATATACGGTAGGCTATGAAAATTGGATCAAATGTGACCCTTTTTTTTTTGCCTTTTCTCATTAGGAACTTAGCTAATGGACGGATGTCACTTAGCTAACGAGCGCAAAAATTGGAAACGCTCCAGAGTCCACGTTTTCGATACTCTGATGTCGTCTCCGAATAATTCACAAACGAACCTCTTTACTTTATCCCTTCCCGCCGATTACTCCTTTAAGTCGCCGTGAACGATTTGACCGTCGATACGGTGTGCCTGTGTTGCTGGATCTACAGGCCGCTTGGAAACCGTTTTGGGAATCCACCCTTTCTCTTAATAGAATTCGCCTCAAAGACGATTCCTTTGTCAGAATGATCGCGCGTGTTTCAATCGCATTTTTTTTTGGGTCGCTACTTACTCGAGATGAATCGGGAACGTCGTACGAGAGCAAAAGTGGCAAAGAAATAAGTGACAAGACTACCGCGGCGACTCCGCGCCGCCGAGTCCTTACGGAAGAGCGGCCGACGTTTCACCAGATTTGCCCGATAAACACCTGGGAACAACGTCCGTTACGTGTCGCCGCTTTGGTCGCGTCGAATAGTTACCGAGAGATCCCCGCGCCGTTCGTCCTTTTCCTACCCGCCCGAGCTTCCGGACGGAACGAGTGTTGTGGTGTGCCGGGCGCTTGTTTCTTCTACGCCCGGTCTCCCCGAAACGACCTTCACCAAACGGCCGGATGACCCCGTCGACTCTGAAAAACAAGCAGAGGTGCCGTCAGAAGTGGCGAGCGCGGAAATGTTCCCGCCGACGTCCCGCCTTTTCTGATCCGCGGACCTGCCCGGCGTTGACTCGCGCTACCGTGGCTGCCTACAAAAGTGTCGAGGGGTTTTTTTTTCTTTAAAGGCAACATGTTTTATTTCGATTCGATAATGTTCCTTCACGCGCCGTATAAATGTGCGGTTGCACGGGGTGCGTCGACTCGTGAAATAAGATGCGTCTGCTCAAGTCAGTTTTGCCGGGGTTGCTGAATTTCCCCGTACTGCTTGTCTGGGGACTTACCGTTTTCCCGTGGCCTTCCTCGCGGGAGGATCAAATGTTTACTTTTCGCATCCCGTAAACATGACGCACAAGGAGCGGGCGAGGTTCAACTGTTCCGTCTGTTTTTCTTTTGTTTGCTCTTACAAGATTGCCTCCGTTAGGTGAATAAAGTAACCGTGCGACTCCGGCCTAATGCGCCGTGTTTTTTGCTCTGCGTCTGCAGATGTATTCAAGATTGTTTTTTGGTTTGGACCTCGGCCTCTGTGTTGTGCGCTTCGCAAAAGACCAACACTTCCCTTTACCCGGGCGCCCGCTACGTCGTGAATGTGGCCTGTCGGAATCCCGTATTTCACGGCTCTGTTCCGTGAGGAGAACCGCTCCGTATTTATTCCCACAAATAGAAGAAGCGGTATTTTTGTTTTGACGGTTAACGGAGAGGCCGTTACGCCGACCTCTTCCGCGTACCGCGCTTGTGTTGCATTCTTCTGGAACGACAACAATTGAAATAAACGCCTGTTCTCTTCGGGTTACGGGCCCGGAGAGTCCTTCCAAAGTTCCGCGCCTCCACCTTTTATGGAGTCGGATAAACGGAACTGCGGGATTCGCCACGGATGACGACATGTTTACCCACGAGCCCAGCGGACCGGGCGACGTGGAACTTTCCGATGGAGCCTTTGCTAAAAGCTAAAGGACCGCGGGGCGCGCGAGCTCGGGCGCCGTTGCGGAGACGGAAAGAAAGAGCGTTTTCCGTGTCGGTGCTAAATGCCGGTGCGCCCCCGGTCGTATCTGACGACGAGCCGTAAAACTCCAAACCGAGCTCGGGACATGCTGAAAGGACATTTTCAGAGAGACGCTTTAGCCGATGAACGTGTTTCGGACGCCGCGTGAAAGAAAACGACGGCAGAGCGTCGCGTCGCCTTCCCGGCGGCCCACGCGGCCGGCCGAGATCCTTTGACCGAGGCCGAATGCCTCCGGCCGACCCCCGAGGACGTGAGCGCTATTTTACGACGACTTCCGTCTACGGAAATGAACGTCGAACACCCGGAGGTGAACTTTGAGACCGCCCTTCCTCGAATCGTCTCGCGCCGCGGATCCCGTGAGACGACTGTCGGGGAGAACCCCGCGCCCGGACCGCTCGGCGCGGCCGGCTCCGGCCCCGAACCCGCCTTCCGCTTCGACGCCTGCTCCGCCCGAGAAAGGTAAACCGTCGGCTACCGCCGAAACGCCTCCGCCGACCCCGCTCCCGGAGAAGAAGCGACCCGCGCGAGCCTCAAAACGTTCCCGCTCTGTGAGAATCCCACCCAAAAACACATTTTCCCAGTCACGCTTGGCCTTGCCGTATCCACGGTGAGACGAGACCGACACGGCCTCGAGGACGTCCGACTGGGACGGAACGCGACCGTCCCCGACGAGCCGATGAATCGACCGGAGACGGAGCCGCCGCTTCCCTCCCCTCCTTCCCCCCCTCCCTCTCTGCCGAATGCCAATGACCGAATTGCACTCGTTCAATCGGCGCCTCCTGACTACCGTTTTTTGAAGCGACTCTAGAAAACGTCAAAAAGGAGGAGGCGTGGCTTCCATATTTCTAAATACCCTAAACTGTAGTAACGTCTCTTTCCGTCGTTTCGCCTCTTTTGAGCGTCTCGGAATTCACGTTAAAGGTCACCGACAAACTTTCACGCTAACTTGACACAAAACTCCAACGTACGTGGAACGTTTCTTTACGGACTTGAATGAGCTTCCGTCTCTCGTATGCGTCCGTTACCGGCGTTCGATGATTGTCGGCGATTCCCGCGTTCGTGTGGACAAACCTCGAGACGGAGGGGCAAAAAAGCTCTCGGATATTTGACGACATTTTGCTTTGACGCGACACGTCCGACAAGCGACGCGCGCTCCGGGACGCGCGCTCGGGACCTGCTCGTCGGTAAGGGTGTCGATGTTTCCGATGTCTCCGTTATCGACGTCGGATCGCTTTGCCGTTATCTTTGAAGGTTCTTTATCGTTTGACCCGCTTGGACCGACGGCTGCTGTCGCCAAACGATCTTTCGTAGAAAACGCGGCAGAAACATTTCGTCCCATCTACTCCTCTTCCTCGCTCTTGAGCCGTGATGATGTCCGTGAGTCGGTAGATGATTTTCGCTCTAAAGTTTCGCGTGTCGTCCATCTCGTCGACATCTCGGGGCGACTGTGAACATTGAAGGATTTTCTTTTTGGGTTTTTTTTTGTGTCCGTGACATCCGTGTAAATACGGACCGCGGGAGAACCACGGTGTTGGTTCTGTGGGACCTCGGTGCAGCTTTCGACGCCGTCGACCGGACTTGAACCCCCACAGCCGCGTAAAGAAACTGGAAAAAACTAATCGAAAATCACAAAGCCAAAAATGCAGTATGTGAAAATGAACGACATCCCTCCGAGAGTGCCTTTGTTGGAGAAAACGCAAATCTAACCAAAGGACCGGGACCACACGAGTGCTCCGTTTGATTCTGGAGCGTCCCAACACACCACCTGTGACAAAAGAAATCCTCCTAAACTATCAGCGGTTTACAAAGACGCAGTCTGTAAAGCTGGGTGATGGCAGGGCGGTGGAAGCTCGAGGATTTGCCATTGTTAAATTGGACACGGCCAAACCCGCCGCGGTGCATGATGTGTTGTACGTTACAAAGTTGTCGGGAAGCTGCTACGAGAAAAGGAAATACGGTGCAGTTCCGACAAATCTCGGTGCTACGTACGTGGCGAGGATGGAACTCTTCCAGGAACGGGAATGCAAAGATCCGACGGACTGTACCGGTCCAATCTTAAAGGATCTTCGCCGGTCTGTCACGGCGCGTCGAGTGCGTCGCTAACGGCTGCTTTGTGGCGTCGCCGCTTACGTCGCGCCGCCGAACTAAACTAATTAGCGGATCTGGTGAATGGAGCCAAATTCTCTGCGGACAAACAACTTCCTTTCCGTGAAGCCCGTGCGGACGGCGGGCCGACGGGAACTTCGCCGGACGGCCGTGTGAGGCGGTGGGAGAAATCCGTTCCCGACGTAAGCCGCTACTGATCCGTGGCGACGTCTGTGGACCCGTGCGCAGACGATCCACGGGTGGGTCAAAATAACCCACCTGTAACCTTCGTTGATGACTTTTCTCCCCGTCGTAAGGTTTACTTCGTGAAACGTTAAAGTCAAGTCTTAAGCGCGTTCGAGGAGTTTGAGAGGACATTCTCTAGTGAGTGCGGACACAAAGTTGCCAGACCGACATCGGATAACGGTGGGGAGGACATTCGAAAGCTCGAGGCGTCCACCGTGAGATGTCCGTACCTCGTACGCCTCGGCGAAATGGCGTCGCGGAAAGAAAAAACGGGAGACGCGCCCTGCCGACGACGGTCCGGTAAAAAACCAGACGTGACGGTGTTCGGTCGTGTCGCTTGTGCGCGTGTTCCGGATGTTCCGAGACCAAAACTCGACAAGAAAGCCGCGAGGCTCGGGTTCGCGGGATACGCAAACGATGCCAAAGGATGTCGTCTGTTTGATGAAGAAAAAAGGACGATTCCCATTCCGGAGGACGTCGTCTTTAACGAGTCAGACTTTGACCGGAGACGGACGGAGGAACTTTCCCGTCCGGACAAAGAGGCGGTCACCGTCACAGGAGAAAAGGAAACAACCGATGACGTTACTGTTGATGAAACTGTTTAAAGAGGAAGCGGAATCGGAAGGGCTCCCAAGAGATACGGATATGACGAGTTTGCGGATACGGTGACCGTCGATCGTTGCGCCGACGCGTGTTCCGTCGCGGGACCGATCGCGCCGAAGGAAGCGTTAAAAGAGTCCGCGTGCAAAAGAACGGCAAGAAGCGGCTGATTCGGAATACCGGTCGCTGGCACAAAATGAAGCGTGGGATCTGGTGGAACTACCAAAGGACAAACAAGTCATTGGGTCGAGACGGGCGGTCGAAGCGACGGACAGGCGGAGGCCGAGCGGCTCGAGAAGGTACCCGGCTGAGACGATCGCCGAATGATCTCGGAACAAAACCGAGGCGGGTATCTCGACAAAACCTCTCGCAAGACGCGAGTTTGAGAATTTTACAAGACGGATTGGACTTTTTCCTATCTGTGGTAGAAGGTCTAGCTTTGTAGCGTTGGTTATCCGGTTGACGACGTTTCTTTTGTTGACTTGAGTGAGACCAAAAGTCCACCGTAAACGGAAAAAAGGGTCGACTTCAAAGTATTTCCGCGCTATCTTGTGTCTTTATACCGTTGACAAAAATAAGTGGGAGTGTTGAAATAACGAGCGGTATTTTTGTTTCACGGTTCGTGGAGAGGCTGTTACGCCGACCTCTGCCGTGTCTTCCGTGTACTGCGGTTGTGTCGTATCGTTCTGAAAAAAATACAAATTTCTAATAAACGCACGCACGTCCAAAGGCCCGTTCTCTTCGGAGGATTCCGCTCGCGAAGACGAGTCCGTCTGGACAACGGACTTGCGAGCCGGGCCGCCGTGCTGCTACGTCGCCTCGCTGCGCCAAAGTGCTCCAGCGCGACCACTTCCCCGAGCCCGACGGATCTTCCTTCTTCGGCGTCTGAGACCCGACAGCGCGTTGACTCGCGGGCTCTTCGGTTTAGCGGTGAAGGCGAGGTCCGTTTCCAGCCGTCCTTTTCGGAAGACCACTACCGCGAAGGGTGCCGACGGGTGCCAAACGGGCCGATGTCGTGGACGGCTTTGTTTCCGTGTGCTCTGCCGATCGAAGAGAAAAAGTTCCGGGACCTCCGGTCCGTGAGTGTCGTCGCTTCTTTGACCGTTTGCCTCGCCAACGGGCGTCGGACGAGAATCCGGCAAAGGAGAGCCGGAAGGACGAGTGGGAGAAACGCACGTGCCTCCTCGCCGTTATGTTTTGTTACTTTGTGCTGTAAAATTGCCTACGTCGCAAAGGCGTGTTCAAAAATTTGCCAAAGTCCTTTCGTTCCGTGTTTGACTGACCGTGCTGTTTGTATGTCAAAAGACATTTGTTGTTGCGACTCTTTTCATTAACGTTGTTTGTAAATATCGTTTGTTCGACAAATGGTTCCGTTTTTTGTGTTTCCTGAACCTTTTTACCGCCACCTTTGAAAATACGAAATAATACTCGGAATACGTGCTTTGAACAGATAAATGTGCTAAAACGCAAACAAAAACCGAGCTGTTACGTTTGGACCTAAAGAGAAACCGTACGCGACTAAACGCTGCCGTTCCCGTCCACGTAAAGACGGTTACAAAGTCAGACCTCCGTCCATGTCTCGGCCTCGTCCACGCGTAGTCGTCCGTGCTTTTCTCTTTGCTCGGGTTCTCGCCGAACCCGGAAAGATGGAGCGCGCGACGCCGCCGGCTCCCTGGAACTCAAAAAATACGCTTTGAAATCAATCGGTTTAGCGCCGCCATATATACCGTCGCCTACGTTGTATTACATTGATATAAATATTTCTTCTTTGGCTGACGTTATAATGTTGTTGCCTTATATGCTTTGGTTTCTCTACTTTTCTCTTAGCGTTTCAAAATGTTTCTGTGCTATTGTATTGGTCCCGTTACATTTCGGAAGGCCTCCCTAAAGAGCACGGATAACGCCGTCCCGCGGGGTCAACTCTCGACAAGAAACTCCGCCGGATACACGTTCGCGTGCCACCGTAGGCTTTTAGAACGTCCTCCGTTTCGCGATTGACGCTACGACGGCCGTGTCGTGATGCGTGAACCCCTCCCTTTTACGGTCGGAACGCTCTTAGGATGGCAATAAAACTCCTCGCCGGTAGAAAAACCATCCAACTCGCTCGTCTTTCCTACGTTTGTTTCATTTCTGTTTAACCAAAGCGTGCTCTGACACGGTCTGCTTCTGGGTCCGCTTCCGCTCCGCGTCCCCGGAACCGCCACCAAACGAGGACCGGCGGCGTTCGGCGTCTACGCCCCGCGAAATGTCAAACAAACTTTACTCAAAACTGCCACGCCACCGAAAGCCACGGTTTCTTCAAATCTCTACTAAAAAACCACCGGCTTACGCTTGGATTTGAAACGTCATCTATTACAAAGGTTACCGCGCAATTTCACTTCGTATCGTGTTTTCCTTGTTCCTTCTATGTTGCGGGACTTTGTTTGCGTTATAATATAGAGCGCTTTGAAATGCCTCCGTACCGACGTGCGCTATGACAAGAACGTCTCATCGATCCATCAATCCATCGAATCTGACCGCTAAATCCTCACAGCCCCAGACGGAGCACGTGTTCGGTGGTTTCTATAAAAACGGACAATTACCACGCCACGTCATTGACTCCCAATCAATTGAGATGGAAAATCCATGTCCGTAGTCCTTTTTTTTTTTGAGGGGGTGGGGGCTTCCTCGCTCGCCGTCTTCGGATCCGGGTGAACGTCCCGTCCGTCTGGAAAATAAAGAACGGACGAGAAAAGACGGGTTGGGTTAATCTAGCCAATATATCCGCGCTTTGAGGATCCCAACTTCGTCTTACGACTGCACGCTGCTTTTAGACGTTTTGGACACTTCGCCACCATTTTACCGCCACCTTTGAAAATACAGATCTGGGAACGCCATCCGAGATCTGTGCGACCGTGCCGCTTTGTCGGATGTTTGGAAACTTCTAAACCCAGTACCTTCTTCTCAAAGAGTACCGTATCGCGCGCGCGCTCTCGTTCGGAGTCTCGGAAATAGCCGTGTTGCTTTACGGTCCCGCCGTTGGGATCTCCTTACGGAAAGGATCAATGACGATGCAGACGGATGCGAAAACCTCCAAAAACTTTACCGTCGACGACCAAAACTCCGTTTCGCTAAAATATCGTCGAGGGAACAAACCTCCCAGACCGTTGCTACGTTTCCTTTCCCAGACCCCACGGTTAAACTTTCCGGGCTTGGAAAATGTGTCGTGTTTTTTTTGTCTAAAAAAGCCACGCCGACGACTGACGGATCGATCCGAGATCCTCTCGGATCTTACCCGTCGGATCGCCCCCGCTCTTTATTGTCGCGCTGCCGCCCTCGGCTTTGGCCTTCGGACAAAATCAAACCATTGACGTTACTCCGGATAATAAACCGCAAATGTCGCCGTGGGCCCTTACGATGATTGTTAGGCCAACGTTCCGTTGCCTATTCCGTTTATTAGCCCTCTAAATACCGTAGCCTATATTTAAGACCCTGGACTAAATCACAAACTCCTTCATTTGACAGGGGAAAAAGCCACAAATGTCTGCCCTAAAACTCCAAACTACATCACCCGTTATTACCCGTTATTACCCGTTCTTTATAACGTCGCTCGTGTTAAAAAAACAACAATAGGTCAAACGACTCGGAAGGCCGAGTAAATACTCCGTTCGACATCCGAATGATTCCGTCGCGTTATCCCACCGTCGCTCGCGCTAAACGCGTCTGGCGGCATTTACGTCAAAAGAGTGGAAGGACCAGCAAATACATATCCAGGGGACTATGATCTTTTGGAGCGGCTGCCGCACAAAACGGATCGACGACATAAACCGCTTCTTTCGACAGTTATTCCATCGACGCCGCCTCGCGAAATTACACCGACCGACGCGATCGCCCGTATCCCGTATTCGGAACACCTTCAAAGACTCCCCGAGACGGCAAAGTTGTATTTATAACTACCCGATTGACGACGCTTCAGATATCGTCGCAATTATTCGTACCGACTCCCGCGTTTGCCGGCCGTGTAAACGACTCGCTTCGCCTGTTCCTGCCCCGACCTCGCTTCTTGACGGCACCCTTGGTTCAAACCTACTCTCCGCGCCTACGTTGGGACTTCTTACGCTACCGGGTCTCGATTCGTAGAAATTAAGACGAGACCGAGCCGGGAGTGGTTTCTGCTCCGAAACCGCAAAGTGAGCTGAACGCCCGTATTGACGAAAGATGCCTCGTTCGTTTTCCGCCGCATTTTGGGACGCCGGTGCCCGAGCGTGTCTCGTCAGACCTCCCGACAAACTACTGGACGTGGATGCCCTTGTTGAGACTAAATACAAGCTTGTTCAAAAATGTCTCAACAATTTCCACTGTTGAATGACGACGGGGAAGTCCGTCCTAATATTTTATGGGACACGTTGATAAGAGCCGAATTTAGATCGCAAAGTACTGGACGAGGAAGACTAGGAAAAAGAACTAAATAAACTGGAGACTAAATTCAAACAATTGGAGAACGTGCTCATCCAAAATCAACCGGATTATACCGGTGAGCGAATCCAAAAGACGACGAGGAAAAATATATACGTTCCTCAAACAATCGTTTTATGAAACTGGGCCAAAGGCAACAAAATTACTTGCCGGAAGAATTCGTCAAAAACAAATGCTGCGGTCAGTTTGTTCCGTAATTGAGCCACGGGCAGGAGTTTGGATGGTATCGTCAAAAGTTTTTACAAACACGTCGCAAAGCGTCGTCACGACGACCGAGCGGCTGAAAATGGCCGTAAAAACAATGAAAAAACTATTAAACGCCCGGCGAATGGTATAAGCTGTTTCAACAACAACTATTCCCTGTATTATTCAAATCATTACGTTGGACAATCCTAAGCGATCCAAACGGTAATACCAAAAGAAGGACAAAACATAATAATTATGCAGGATTTCCATCCTTAACCAAGACTATAAGCTATGTCGTTCCCGCATCTGATTGACGGGGACCAAACCGGATTTGTCTCGGGCCCACAAATTCGGAATAATATAATAATGAATATATTCGGACAAACGTTGAGCGTACCTGTTCCTACTTTTAAGACGATTTGGTTTTTCACAAACCGCAATCGACAATATTAAAACATTATACAAATGTTTTCGCGTTAGCTGGGATCCAAATCAATGGCCGCTGCCCGCTCTCCCCTACTCTTTTTGCACTTTATGATATTCGTGGTATAGTAATGAATTCGACACGACGTAAAATAGCGCTACGTGCTGATGACATCCTTCTATATCTCTCCGCCCCGGAGCGATCCGTCCCGGCCGACGCGTTCGGCTCCTACTCGGGATACGGACCGAATGTGGATAAAACACAGATTACGTGTTTTGATTACTACCCGTCGGTGATCAAATCCCTACCGACTGCTCTAAGAAAACAATCAAATACTCGGGTACCTTCTTGTACAAAAAAACAACAACTTTCAAACAGTCGTTAGGACAATTCAACGAGACCTCACGCTGTGGTCTGAATGTATAACTGACTTTAATTCAAGAATTGAGGTCATTAACATGTCAATATTACCTACGTTACTATACCTATTTATTTCTTTGCCTATCGGAATCCCTCACTCTCAGTTTTGTCAGTGGGACAAATTGATATGTCGTTTCCTTTGGAAAGGACGGAAACCGAGAATTACATACGGTACTCTTATAAATACCTTGCGGCTCAACTCAAAACAGTAGTACAGTAATACGCTGCTGCTGTACATCCAGACTTATGAGGCCGGACGGAAAGAATTAGAAAGCGAGTGCGGAAACATTCCGATACCGGATCCGATTGCGGATCGGAAACTCGCGGCAGTGTGCCGAAAAAAATTGGACCCCCTTTCCGCCCGGTTTGAAGTGGTTAAGGAATTAAACTCGGGTAACCAAATGCCCATTCTCGGATGGGCCGCCTTTGACGGGGTACTGGAGTGGTGTCGTGCAGAGGGATGCTGGACAGACGCGCTACAACAAAAAAGGGAGTTTTTTTACACTATTTTTTTTTGTCAAACGTATTAAAAGGCCTCATCTAACCAGATAATGCGGTAGCTTACTCCAAACCTGGCAACATCACCGTTTCCAAACTTTATCAGGGATTGTTGAGATCCAAAGGAAGGTCAACAGATTATGTTAGGAAAAGATGTTGAATATTGAAATAACACAACATCGGTGGTCCGATATATGTGTGAATCCGCCGCTTCGACCTCCTCCTCGCCGTGAATTCAGTTGGAAAAACTTGTTACGTTTTTTTTTACAACACCAAAGCACCCAAATGCTTCTAAATGCTGGAGAGCATGCAGGGATACTGAGGCAAAACGCTCCGATATTTTCTGCTCCCGCATAAAGATCCAGACTTATCAATTTTGTGTCTTCCGCTTCGACAACCTACCGTGTTATTGCTGCTCGGAGCCGTTCCCGAGGGTCTGCACACGAGTGACAAATATTTAGCAATATAATATAATAATGTAATAATTAAAAGAGGGGATAAGACCGTACCGCTATTTTGAGAAATAAACGCCGACTAAAGTTAGGCGGGTGAGAGAGAAGAGACGCAGCAACGGTTTGCAGCTAACGGGTTAAAGCTAATACGCCACAAAGAGCCACGCCTACAAATGACCGACACTGAACTGATCTTGCGAGAACTACGCAAAATAAGAAACAACAACTGGAGATGATACAAGATAAAATGATGATAAAAGAAGAAATTGCAAAGGTGAATACAGAAGAAAGCAGAAGAAAGGATCCTAAACACAGAGGTCGTAGTAACGGCTATTCTAAAGGTACACGCTAAGCCGGAGGACAAACCGACGGATTTGGAGAGTAGATCCAGACGGGAGAACACAAGGATGAATGAGGTACCGGAAGGATCCGAGAAAGAATCTAAAATGATCTCATTTGTCCAAAACCTACTCCGGCAAAGTCTTGAGCTGAACGAGGACACCCCTGAACTCCGCATCGAAAGAGCTCATCGGTCAGTGAGGCCACAGCCGCCACGCTCCATCGTAATCGACTACTTATGTTTTAAAACTAAACAGATGGACGATACTCCGCGAAGCCTGGCAGAGGAAGGGGTTTACATGGCAAGACAATCGCATAAACCCGGACCCCTCGTACTTAAGAGACGAAATCCGCAAAAGTATCGAAGGAACGCGATGTCCGCTTCCGGACCCTCTTCCCCGCGAGGCTGCGCGTTAGATACGAGGACGGATCCAAAACCTGCGATACGGTGGAGGAGGCGTCAGAGGACCCGCCGAGACGAGGCTTCGCCGTGTCAACCGTCAAACCTCCGGAGACGCTCGCGGAGCAGATGCGGCGACTGTCCTGGACGAGAGTGGACCGACGAGCGACGAAGGGTGCGTTTAAAGCCGGCCGGCCGGGCTTCCGACTACGAGGAGAAGCCGCCAGCCTTCGGGAGAACACCTCCGGGACCTGCGACCCCCTCGGGGAACTAGCGGATCTTCCCCAGACCGAAGACGGCGGGAGGAACTGTGACATAAATGCGAAACGGATCGTTCAAAATAGCATCGTTTCATATAAATGGAGTACTCGATCCAGTTAACGGGGAAAGAATCCTATCAAAATTAAAGAAAGATCAAATCCAAGTTGCCTTTCCTTAACGACTCAGAACGTGCCAAATTAAATAAACAAGGATTTAAACGTGTTTACTTCTCTTCACGTGGATCGGGAATGCAAAGAAGAGTGGCCGCCCTGTGGCTGTAATTATGTAAAAAGGCTGTAAATTATTCCTTAAAAAGACAAGGAAGGCAGATTTGTTTTGATTATAGGCAAAGTACAAGGAATCCTGTACTTTGCCTATATCCTTAATGTGTATATTCCTCCAGGAAGTGACTGGTCGTTTAATAAACAAATAGTCGATATAATGACAACAAAAAGTCAGGGGATTTTAATATGTGGCGGAGGTTTCGACGTCCGATTAAATCCGAAAATTGACTCGTCAAATGGGAAACCCGATGCAAACGACATTAACGCAAGATTAAATACCTGGATGAGTGAGGTAGGGGTCCTTAGGGGTCCTTAGGGGTCGTTTGGGGTCCTTAGGGGTCGTGGACGTTTGGAGAGAAACAAATCCAAAGAGCCCAGATTACTCACACGACTCACATGCTCACAACGTCTACTCCCGCATAGACTACTTCTTTATGTTCAAGGGAGATCTTTTTAGGGTAGACGGCTGTGAAATAGGACCCGATACTCTGTCAGATCATGGTCCCGTTTACATCTCCGTCCGTCTGTATGCTTTGTGGAGACTGAACTCAAACATTTTGAATACGTCGTTAAAACGTGAAATCGATTTATATTTAGAAAATAACGACGATAAGGAAGTGACTCCTCCTATAATCTGGGACGCGTTAAAAGCAGTGATTAGGGGTAAAATTATATCCATAACCTCATATGAGAAGAAAATTAACTGCAGGAATTAGAAGAGGATTTGAAAAAAAAAAAAAAAAAAAAACCCAGAAAGAAAATGCAAAGTCTCCCAAACATAACATTATAAAACTAAAAAAACAAACAGGAAATACATATTGAGGAAATCCAAAAAAAGCTTATTTTTATAAAACGGCAATACTGTGAGGCAGGTGGGAAATCCCTCAAACTTTTATCCTATAGGTTAAGAAAACAACGAGCCTGCAGAACGATACGTACGATAAGAAACAAAGAAACAATGAAACAAAGGAAATAGAAACCAATCCAGAGAAAATCCAAAACTGCTTTGCAAAAATACTATAAAACACTGTATTCCCAACCACAGACAACTAGCGACAATCAGACTGATGCCTTTTTGGAAAAGACATTAATAATAAGACATTAATATCTAAAATTACAAAAGAGGACATTCAATCAGAAATTAAGACAACTAAAAAGGGAAAGTCTCCAGGGACAGACTGGTATAAAATTATGCAAGAGCAACTAATTCCAATATTAGAGAAGACGTTCAACTGGGTCCTACAAAATAAAATGATACCCCCCTCGTGGCGAGAGGCGGTGACAAATTGGAATGTGGGAGTTATCGTCCCGTAAGTCTTGTAAATAATGATTATAAACTCTTCACCTCCGTATTATCTAAAAGAATACCAGTTATATTACCAAATTTAATACATAAAGATCAGACTGGCTTTGTTAGGCAAAGACAGACCCGAGACAACGTTAGAAAAACATTACACGTTATGATTGTGTGACGGAAGTCACTCACTGATATATATATCGGATATTAAGTTTAGATGCTGAGAAAGCATTTGACTCGGTGGGGTGGTCCTTTTTATATAAAGTACTCTCAAAATTTGGATTTCATGCAATGATAATTGACACATTCAAATTAATACGTTAATTAATTCATTAAATTCATACAATTAACAAAGATTTGACCAATTCGTTCACCTTGGAGAGAGGAACCAGACAGGGATGTTGTGCGTCGCCGCTCCTCTTTGCCTCCTTTATTTATTGTTTGTATCAGGCAAAGGCCGGATCTAAAAGGAGTTACAACTATGGAGCAAAAACTATCCTTGTTTGCAGACGATTTATTGATAAGTATTGATAAGTATTGATAAGTATAACACAGCCCACACAGACAATCCCCAAACTGATGAAATCATTTGAAGAGTTCAGTTTGATTGCTGGTTACAAAATTAATATACATAAAACTCAAGTATTAACATTTAACTATGATCCACCGTCTTCTATTCAAACAAAGCACACCTGGAATTGGGAGGCAGAGTCTATCAAATATTTGGGCGTTTCACTGTCGAGGGACTTCTCAAAACTATTTGATACAAATTATGGGCCACTACATTTCAAAATAAAATCAAATTTACCTATATGGAATGCAAGCTCCCGGATAGAATCCATCAGGATGAATGTTCTCCCACAGTTGCTGTATTTATTTCAGTGTTTACCCGTCAGAATCCCACCTAAACAATTTTTACAATGGGATAGATTAATAGCGAGCTATTTATGGCACGGCCAGAATTAAGTTTAGAACTCTGCAATTAAACAAAGAAAAGGGTGGAATGGGCCTTCCGTGCCTACAGGAATATTACCATGCAGCCCAAATGACACCTTTAGTCTGCCTGTGCTCACCATCACACACCGCAGCGTGGAAGGAAACAGAAGGCGCGACGATAAAAGGAATCCCAATAACAGCCCTACTTAGTGATTCTAAATTACGGGAAGAACAGCAGATCCCAGAATACTCCATAACAGGTAGCTTTCTAAAGTCCTGGCACGAATTGGTTACAATTTGCAGAATACAAGGTGTAGCTAACATTATGAGGTGGTGTGCCTATGACTCAGATTTTGCACCAAATACAACTGATAATAGATTCAAACTATGGACCTCAAAAGGATTAACTACCTACTATTCATTTTCCCACAAAGGGATATTTCAGAGTTTTGAAACTTTACAGAAGGATCGCAGACTGGGAAAAGATGATTTTTTTAGGTACCTGCAAATCGCACATTATTTTAATATAAATTTTAAAGAGCGGCTGAGAGAAAGCGATTCAAGTTTCATGGGGGTATTTTTATCGCTAGATAAGCCTGGATCAGACAGCAGAATTATCTCCAAACTATATAATGCTATTCAGCTATCTAAACAGGAAAATACACAATCCATAAAGAAAAAAATGGGAGAAAGAAATGAAGGCAACAATCTCAAAAGAGGGCTGGGAGAAAATATGTCAACTTCCATGGGTTTCAAACGCACGGCGGGAGTTTTGCTGGAAAAAACACTGTGCCATTTTTTGTTACGCCCGTTCACAGACGATGTCAAAGCAATGGGGATGCCTGCTGGAGACTCTAATGGTGCCAACAACTTCCATATTTTTTGGGACCGTGCCAGGTAATAAGAGCTCCATAAACATATTGAAAATATTCCATTTAAATTTTGGGTAACTTGCGGTTGGACACGTGGACCGATAAAGACAAAAAACTGCTGGCTATCCTACTGGCAGCCAGTAAGAAATCCATCACCGGTAAATGGCTAAAACCAGACCCACCCGCTATCGATGAACGGATTGAAATTGTCTACCGGATTTATGCTACGGAAAGGATTTCCTTTCACTTGATTATTCTTGTGAATTACGTGTACTGCCCTTTTACATTCTCGTGATTTTCTATTACTTGAAGTGGTGCCGTCCCCGTGTCGTTTTTTTTTTTTTTTTTTTGGTTTTGTTCAATTCTGTACTATTTTGTTATCGTTCATAACTAACAATCTGTTAAAGAAAATATTAGAAAGGCAATATGGACAAAATCACCTGCATTCCGTGCTTCTCGCCTCATGTACGACCTCAAATGGGCAACGCTATATGTATATGATGGAAATCTGTCTTTCTAAGTAAAACAAATAAATATTAAAAAAATCATAAATACATAAAAAAAATTTCAGTGCTACAGCCAAAAAAGTGATCGCTCGGAAGTGGCTTCAACCTGACCCCCACCGACGCTAAAGAACTGGTTGGAACTCGTGGAAGAAACCCACATAATGGGAAAGTTTACATTCGTGATGAGACGGCGACCGGACCTTTACGAAAAGAGATGGACCAAATGGACTACATTTCTAGAGAACAGTAACTGAATCGGATCGCTTACTCTGTCGTTCTACATCCTTCTCAAAAAATTGGAAAGTAAATCTGTAAGCTGTTTTTCATCCTGTATCTGTGCATCTGTGTCAGAAGGTTCTTGTCCACAGTTGTTCCGTTTTGTGTTCTGTATATGTTTGATGAAAGAAACAAAATCGATAAACGTAAAGTACAAAAAAAAACAAAAAACAAAGTATCGGCGTGCGGCCTTGGGTCACCTAGAATCGGTAAAGACAGCTTATTGTGTAAATGCAAAAACAGCTGAACATCACTGATGGTCAACACCAAAAAGATGACACTTCACCCAGAACAAAGCCAACTGCAGCACAACAATGCAGCAAAGCCAACACAGTGGGATCCTTCACTTGACCTCAGCCACTTAACAGAAAGCCAAAGACACAAGAGTGTCATGCGTTGGCCTATGACGAATATGACAAATGTGACATAGGTCAAATTCCCTCTGCGTGACACCGCTCCGGTAATGTATATGCCATTACATCAACAATACCTTCAACATCTGCTGAACAGAGGCTGGATACCTCAGTCACGTTCTCCGTATGCGTGTGTGAGACAAAGAAAGATGGGACTCTGAGGTTGGGCTGTGACGACCGCGAATTCAACGCAAACTCTGTCCCTGACCGGCAGCTCCTGGTTCTCTGTATTACAACAAACTATCCAGGGTTTCTGGATGACAAAAGTCGGCCCTTAACTGCTTTCGTAACACCGGTTTCGGTTTGACCGCTGCCCCAGCAGAGTTCCAAAGAAGCGTGGAGGAATGGCTGATTGGTTTAAGGAATGTGAAATGCCGGCCCTATCTGGATGACAATTTACTTCACGGCCCGAGTTTTGAGGATCGTCTCGACCGCACGAGAACCGCGTTGCGTGAAGCTGAGCCCAAAGAAGTGTCAGGTGTTCCAAAGAAAAGTGACATTTCTACGATGCCTTGGCGTCGATGGATCCGGCAGAAGTGGCGCCGGTTCAAGCTTTGAAGGAGAGGACCCCCGCAACTGTAGGGGATCTGAGAAAAATGCTGGGATTTCTCTCCTAGCCCCTCTACCAGCTTCTGGTCAGTTCGCCCGAAAATCAACCTGAAAATCCACCGTCGGCAGACAGGCGGAATGTCAACGCTGCAAGAAATGAAGAAATAAACGCGGAACCGTCCACAGACGGCAAACGCGCTTATTGACAAACTCGCTGACTGGAAAAAGTATTATCTTGTGGAGCACGAGATAATACAGACGCCGCAGGCTTTGGTCCGTATAATCTCCTCTGTGGAGGACCTCCGCCTCTGCCCGTAGATCTCCCGTTTATGCCCAATTTATCAAAAATTGGCAAAGCAAGACGCGGCAGCCGTACGAGATCGCTACCAAAACTGCCACCCAAACGGAGGAAAAAAAATGACATGACAAAAGACTTTATGGAGATGACCTGCAGTCTGCAGCCAAGCGTGTGATTGTAGGCAACTTATCACGGAGAGGAGGTCCCGGTAAGCTCAGATCCTTTCGGGAAGATAAAGTGCACGTCGTCGCAAAGACGAGAAGGGATATCTCGTAGTACCGGAAGGAAACGGCAAAAGTCGGGTCTTCCGATCGACGGCCCGGAAATACGCTCAAAAAGGACTAAAAAGACTTAAGTCAAAGACATCTCCGTGTCGTCTTTGTCAACGACAAGAAACCTCAGACATTGAGAGGGAGGAGGAAATGGAGCCCATGTGCCCGTTTCCTCCTGCTGGAGGCTTAAACCCAGATGTTGAACACTTTACGCCGGACCGACGTTTCCTAAAGTGAAGGAACCTCGGATGTCCAGACGTGGAGCTATCTGCTTTAAATAAATACATTTCTGCATCCAAATAGAGAGCGTCCCAGGATGCTGACCTATTGTGCTTTTGCTGGAAATAGGCATTAAAAATCTACCTGTAAGTATGATTCCAACCGGTAAACAACTTCGGCGACCCCGGATAGTTCCAGGTGTTCAAGAGACAATGTATATAGCTTCGAGAACTACGTTCAAAAGAAATAAAAACTATGTATGAACTCTCCAAAGACAATGTATAGACTGTGCTTTCGAGACAAAACGCTGATATCGGAACACGACGACTGTGGCTGAAATTAAGGCTCCGTTACACCGGAGAGACGATCTGAACAGATTGTCGACGTGACCGGGGATCCGTCTTAGGCGGACGGTCCGATTAGCGGCCGACCCGGTCCGTCCCTAGAATTTGTCGAGTCTTTAAAGTATGCTTTCTTTTGCGACGTTACATTCGCTTTAAGAAGTGAAGATAAATACAATTTACTGCCTCGTTTGACTCGCTAATCCATTTACGTACATTAATGTGGAGAGCGAGACCTACTGCGCCTAACAAAACCGCACATCTAATCTGAATAAATGCTCATTTCTTTCATGATTTCTACCACTAGATGGCTGTTATAGTAATATGCGTCGATGAAAAGCAACTGAAACTGCTGAACCTACTGCCGTTTTCGCCCTCTACGTTACTGTTTTAGATACACATTTTATTAAACTTCTGCATTACCTACATCCTACGAACCCTCACGACGGTCTCTGACATCTTTTCCGTGACGAGACGGTGAGCTCCGTGGTGCCGTAGAGCGACCTCGCTAAAGACGCTCTGCTGGCGTTCCGCTGCCCGGCGTTGCCCCTCCACGTCGCAAAGACCTCGCTTCGTCTTCATCTTCGTCTTGCTGCCGATGAAGCCGTGTTGAGACCTCTTCTCGACCCGGAACGTTTCTTTCCTGGAAATATTGGAGAAAACACCAGAAGTGAAGGCTGGAAAGCTACCTGTTAAACAAACATGAACTAAACGAATAACCTGACCGTCTGACGTCGTTCTACGGGCTTCGGTTCTCCGCTTTACCCGAGGCCGTTTCTGTGAACTAACGTAAGGATGCGATTCTGCGCGTTTCAAATAAAAATCTGCATTTAAGGACAGATTTATTCTCCTTCCTTGGACCGTTACAGAAAAAGGAGCCTCCGATCTGAAATAAACATACGTTAATGCAAAACGTGACCGTTTCAGAGGACGTGTTTTGGTTGGTTGCCGTCACATTTGTAGTCTGACCAAACAACTACAAACGCATTTTGGTTCTCGTTTGCTCTGGAGAAACACTGAATATCTAGTTGACCAAAAATAAATCCTCTTCCAATCCGATTCATGAACGCTTAAATACATTTTTTTAAACCTCAGGATAAATGAATATAGTAGATAAAATTCTGTCCGGTGATTTAAACGCTACCTAAAATTACGCTTTTGGAAAACTACACGTCGACGATAATATTAAATTGGTTCAAACGTATAGCCGACTCTGCGACAACAATTTTATTATTTTCACTACAACTTCATTAGAAAACTTTTTTGTGGAAATTAGAGCTTTTCCTATTTTATTGCATCTCTACAATAATAATATTATATCTACAACTAGAGTCTTTTTTTCCATCTCCTGGGCTGTGGGTTTTGTGGTCAAACATTCAAACGTGTTCATTTGGAACAGAAAAATGCTCCCCACTAAACCCAAACTGTAGGAGGTGGGGACGGTCAAGGTCCCACCTCCTACGACGGCCCTCTGATGTCACGTGGAGCTCCGGCTCGCCCGCTGGGTTCAGTGAACACTCGTTGCTCTGCGGGCGGGTCGGACCGCGACGGCTTACTAAAACAAATTACGTTACGAGCCATTTCCCTTTAGGCTCGCTCCGCATTGAGCTTTACTCTTTACTCTAGTGAGACTTTCTCATTTCACTTCTGCAAAGGTAAGAAGATCCTTTTAAAAAAAACAACTAATCTTTATTCTTTTCTCTATGCTGCGCTGAAATGGATAGTCTAACACATGTGAAAAGGAGGGAGATGACGGTTTTATTGGTCCAGATGTTTTCTGGTAACCCAGCCGGTTTTGTCACACCTAACGAGTACGACACCAGTGATTGTTGAAGGGACCCGCTTCTGCATTTTGCTGATGGTCATTTCACTCTACATTTTGCCTCTACTTTATCTTATTTTATCAAATTAACTACTGTATAATTAATACAGTATAATCGGTTTCATGCAGTTCTATCTTAATATTCCTTTGCGAATATGTGAAATCAACTGTTTTCACATTTTCCTGTTCAATAACTTGCAAACGCTGCTGTTTGGTTAGGCTTTGGAACGTTACTAAACACGTTTTGTATCCTTTAATCTTGTCTAATTTTGTTTTTTTTCCCCAAAAAAAAACTACATTAAAGGGCAACAAATGTTGCCCTTTATGTTATGGAAACACAGTTGACTCTCTTTAAATAAATACATTTCTCATAAGTTCATGAGATTCATTGACAGCTTAAAGACTTTTAAGCTGTCAAATTCTACGTACACGTTTATTCCGCCTGCGTTGACCGACCCGCGGGCCCTCTCGTTCATTCTCGGTCGGATAGCCAGATTTATTTCTTCTCCAACATTGTATTTAGAAATTCAGACATTTATTTTCTGCTATTTTTGTTCCGTTGGCACACATTATGCCTCCTTTAACAACATTAAATATTTGAAAACGTGCTCATTTCTTCTGAAAGATCAACTTATTCTCACATATTTAATCGGTTCTGAGCTCATTGAGAAATGCACCACATTTATGCCGCGGAGCCGTTGCCGGCCGACTCCGGGTTTACGTCGACTCCTCTCTAATCTGTCCTTTGATCCGATAATTTAAGTAAACGCTTTGTTGATCGTTTTCAGAGGAGGAATCCTTCCCAAACCGATCTGTGCAAACTACGACGAAAAGAAAGAGAACGTGAAGCCAACCGCCTCCGCTCTCTCTTCAGTGAAGTTTTCAATAAAGTCAGCAGAGGTCTATATAGAGGCTTCGCTTTTCTGGGGGTTGCTAGCTGCAATAAATTGCTACGACTATTTAGTTGACTTTTTCAAGTGGCCGCTTTTCCACAGACTGCAACAGCAGCTGTCTGTTTAAAATGATTCTACATAACAAATATAGTCCACCTCTAACTAACTAACTAAGCTCAACCAACCAATCTATTAAAGATTATTTTTAGCCCTGATAACTACATATAATTCCCAATCACATTTTCCACAATAATATCATTTCTAAACAATTGTAATTGTAGTCACTTATGCCTGCGATAAAGGTGAGCGGGTCTCCACCAGGATCACGTGGACAAAAGGAACGGTGACATCGGCTCAGCTGCCGTTTGACACGTGCACAAAAGTTTCTCTCCGCTGCTCTACGCCGCGCGCACATTCGTTAATCTGCGTGGCTGTCAGACGTCTGCTTCTTCACCGGTCTGTTTTCCGGTCCCCGGTGCTCCCGTTACATTTAAAACCCTCTATGTTTTCAGTCCAGTTAAGCTCCGCGCGGGAAGGAAGCCCGGGGGGAACGGAGGAAGCCGAGGTCAAATCCGTGACCCTGACATCCTGAACTAAAAAACTCCACGGCTCCTTTCACGTGTTTAAAGCGCTGCTGGCACCGTAAACGCCGCTCCGCTGCCGTGTTTAGGTGATTTCTCGTGGACGTACATTTGATCTATTGTGATTTTTACAGCTGGAGAACAGAGAGGGAGGCCGTATTGCAGGACACGTTACAAATAAAATGGGGCTTGTGCCAACGCGCTGGACCGACCCGGCAGCTGCTCAGGAAGAACTTTTTATTTCCAAACTCCAGGGAGAAACTATTTGAAAAAGTGTGGACGTTTTTATCTGTTCCTCTGGATCCGCTAAAAATAACCGGAGAAGAAGCCCAAATTTCATCGTAGCCGTGTGGGCTTGGATCGGTAAATAACATTTCTTTTTCTCTTTCCTCACAGGATCGGAGCGCAGATGGACCTGAGCCGCGTCGTGTTGCTGCTGCTGGCGCTCCTCTCTTTCCACGAGGTAGACGCCTTTTATCCTTTCTGTTCAAAAGTCTAAAAGAGACACCAACTCTACGGGAATAACAGACTCGTTCATCTCGTGTTTCGTTCCTTGTCTAAATGGTACACCGTATTGATCTTCGATTGTTTCCTCTAAACAACTCGGCGCTTCAATTTCTTTAGTTGGATCGCCGCGTTTCAAACGTCTCGCGTTTCTTCAAACGCAAAGACAACTGTTCGATGTTTCCGGAGAAATACGGGAAACGCGGTGTCTGCGGTCAGAAGCTTCCGCAAATTTGCTGCAATACAGACTGCTACGGAAAACCTTTCCTGCCAGCAGCTGTCGCAGTCTACGTCGATTTCGACATGTTTCCCTAAAATGTTATGCAAATTTCAAAGACAAACGCTGGCGCGATCACGTCTCGACGTTTGACGAGTTTTTATTACGCCGATTTACGTCGGTCGTGTGTGACGTCTGTCGATTTTATAAACGGTCGAAAATAGACTCTTGATTTTATGTTTCTGTATTTCACTACGGGAGTACGGTGGATTGTGTGGCTTGGGGACCGCGGCCGCCGGCGATTCGTCCCGATTTATGTCGTTTAGCGGAATAGATCGAGATCTGCGTCGTTAACGTAAATCTTACTTGCTTTAGTCGCTACTTTTTGGTGACTCGCATTAGGTCGTTGTGGTTCCTAAACATCGTTTTATCGATATGTATCGTTACATATGTACGCTACTCAATAAACATCAATTTCCGGAATCATAAATTCGGTCTCTAGTCTAAATGCGTTTTACTACATTTTTTAAGAGTCGTAGCTTCTCGGAACTGCCTGGTTCAAAGTGAAAATGTTAGGTTCTGCGCTTTTGTCCAGACTTTTGTGTTTTTACGTATCCTTTTCTTAATCTTAGCTGTCGGTCGAGGCGACGGCCGACGACGACGACGGAGGGAAGAGGAACCACGTGAGCCTCCGGATCGCCGTGTCCCAGTTCCGGTGCTTCCAAAGGATTACCAGAGGATCCGATCGCAAGATTCACAGTAACGGTGAGCGATGGAAACGCTGCGCTCGGGAAGGCCTCCCGTTTAAAAAGCCTCTTACTTACGGGAAGGCTTTCTAAAGGAACGCGCCGGTACGTTCCTGTCAAAAATGGACGGCTTTAAACTGTGCTTTTTTTTCAATCAGGGACTGCGATAACTCACTGCAATGCAACGTGGGATGGATGGCTGTGCTGGGAAGACTCTGAACCTGGACCCACGGAGCAAAACTGTCCAGACTACTTTGATGATTTTGATACACGAGGTGATTTCCTCTGCTCAGATTCACACAAAGTTATTAAAAATGAATAATGAGGCCAGACTAATTCACGGCTTCGACGCCATTTATTTTGTCTTATGTATGCGCAGGGTTTCCGCCGCTTTTACAGGTGTGGTAAAAGTTGCCGCTACGTTCTACCATACCGCGTTTAGTAGTACGACGTGTACTTGAAAATAACTACAAAACACAACTATGCTAAAAAGTATCGAGATAAAAATAAAATGATAAATATTACTTTGATACATCCTGATTGAGTCAGCCGCTATTGGCCTGGACTTAATACGAGCTACACGCGATCCCGTATTTATAAAGAAAACATTTATTGAGGCTCCTATATTTACTAAAAAGACCCCAAAACATACCAACGATAATAAAATTTAAACCCTTCTCATTATCAGGAGCCTGGCGGGCCACCGGGCTGAGCGTTACTTAGTTATTAAAGTCTTTTGAAAATATTTGCTTTTTCAAAGACTGTAGACTTGCTGTTGAAGTATTCGTCTTCCGACATCGTCGCTCGTCCGGTGCCATTTTACATTTTCCGGCCTGCCGGACGGATGACTGGCCTCGCGCTAAACTCGCGGCCTCGGGAACTTTTCTGGGCGAAACTTGTCTTACGGTAAACGCCTAGAAACGTCGTGTGATGTTTTTTGCGCAGAAATAGCGGTCAAAGTCTGCACAGAGACCGGCGAGTGGGCGCGACACCCGGACAGCAAAAGAACGTGGACGGACTACACCGGCTGCAAACCCAACGAAACTAACTGGACGGTAAGAGACGCCCGCGCGACGTCGGTGAGCCGCCGTGGCTACGTTAACGTCATCCCGCCTTCTTTCAGCCTACGGCGATGACCCACTTCTACTTGATGATGATCGGTCACGGACTGTCGCTCGTGTCGCTCCTCGTTTCCTTGGGGATCTTCTTCTATTTCAAGTGAGTCGCCTTACGTCGGGAGTCGACTCGTCCTTCGCTCGTGATGAAATGTGCCTAAATTCTCCTTTTTGCTTTCCTCAGAACTTTGAGCTGCGAGAGGATAACTCTTCACAAAAATCTTTTCCTTTCCTTTGTCTTGAACTCAGTGATAACCGTCACGTGGTTCTGCTTAAATAAGGAGGGTTCCATAAGCAGCCAGGTCAGATGGATTTCCGCCTCGCCGCCAAACCCAAACGCCTCGGTTTGGTAATCGGCTTTCTCTGTCTCTTTCTGAACAGGGCGGCTGCAAGATTCTCGCCTTCGTTCACATGTACATCATGAGCTGCACCTACTTCTGGATGCTGTGCGAGGGCATTTACCTGCACACTCTGATCGTCGTGGCCGTGTTCGCCGAGAAACAGCATCTCGTGTGGTATTACCTTCTCGGATGGGGTTAGTAAACAAACAAATGTCAAACAAATTCAACCGCTTCTCAGAGTCGCTAAAGTTCAAACGTTTCGCAGGTTTCCCCCTCGTGCCGGCTGTCATATATTCAATCGCACGCACCTGCTACTACAACGACAGGTGAGTTGTTGGGATTCCGAGCCCGCGCGGAAACTATCAGAGCCGGAGTGTTTTGTCGACGTCTGTTCCGTGCGTCCGCAGATGCTGGGTGAATTCCACGACGTCCCTGCTGTACATTATCCACGCTCCCATCTGCGCGGCGCTACTGGTGAGACTTTTTATTGGATAAGCCAAATGTTGGTTCGGCAAAACGAGAGATTTTGTTTTACTCAAACTTTTCTTTCTAAATGCGATATGTCACGTTCATAAAGCGTAACGGGTTTTTTTCAACTATTTCTTAAAAGTGTGACTACTTCATGACATAGCAAAACAACCTACTGTAATAACTCCGGTAATAAAGACAGTTACGCTTCTTGGCAGGTGAATTTCTTCTTCCTTCTCAACATCATTCGGGTCATCATCACCAAACTGCGCGTCACGCATCAGGCCGAATCCAGCCTGTACATGAGGGCGGTGAGGGCCACCCTCATCCTCATCCCCCTGCTGGGCATCCAGTACGTCCTGCTGCCCTACAAGCCCCACGACCACTGGATCTCGGAGATCTACCTTTACGTCATGAACGTCCTCATGCATTACCAGGTCGGCGCCGACCCGACGCGCTACCTTGTTTTACCTCTTATCTCGTCGTGTATCTCTTCGCGACATCTTGGATTATTTTAATCTAATCTTTCTATTGACTTTTAGGGTCTCTTGGTTTCTACGATATTCTGCTTCTTCAACGGGGAGGTGAGCAGCGACCTTCGCTCCAAAACGTACTCCGGAACCTAATCTAATCCACTCTATTAAACTTTTAAAATCTTAAATAGCCTGCTTTTACTATGGAGACTTGAAGTCCGGCTGAAATTACTTCTATTGGATTCATTTTTCAAACTGCTTCTCGGTTTTTCTTTCTTTGCACTTTTTTGCCTCATTTTCTATTTCAAGCCACTTTCCATTCCGTGTCAGTTTTCCGATTGGAAAAGCATCGCTAAGTGTTCTGTGAGCTTTTTAGGATTTGTGCACAGCTCGACTGCCAAAAATCATTAATGACGTGCTTATTTTGGTTCAAATATGACTGGCCCGGGCCACACGTCTGTTAAGAAATGCTTGTGCGGGGTTCAGATGGGTCAGATTTTTTCTGGAAATGGTAAGACGCTTGCTTACTTGGATCGTTTTGCGTCGCCGTCTGAGGGTTCCGGTCGCTTTGGTCGGTCGAGAGTGGACTCTGCGAAACGGAGTGTTCTGGATCTCACGCACCGGCACGGTGAAATTGACTCAAAGTTGGACAAGACTGAAAAAACAAAATGACAATAAAATTACAAAACATACACATTTACTCAGATTTATTTATTGACACCCCAAAAGGGTGCATCTTTCGGGTGCGCCCCGTTAACCTCGGTTCTAAACCGTGACAGAAAAACAGACGTTAAACTTATTATTACTGGATTAATCCGTTCATTAGATTTCTGTACAAATGCTTGACTTGCTCGTATTTGCAGCAATTTCAATTTCTACAAAAACAATATGAGAAACGTGATTTTGAACCCAAAACTCCATAGAAGCTTGAAATCGAACCATTACATAAATCAGATAAATACTTACATTCAACAACAACGTGCTAAACAGTTCAAACTTAAGCAAAAGATGTACAATATGCTCACCGACCTCAATGAGACACGATGGGGACAACAGTATGGTGGCTCAGCCAAAACCTGCGGCCCACTACGTAACATAACAAAACATGTTTTAAGCTTTAAACACAGTCGTCTGACATTTCACAGTGGATAAAGTAAACATTGCTTGTCGTTCAAGCAGAACGACGTGAACTTTCAGGGAAACCAACAGCAATTAAGAGCTCGCGAGGCTGGCTAGCTAGCTAGCGAGCTAGCTCCAACAGTGACCTTTAAAGTCGGCTGAAAACTCAAACTCCGGTGTGTTTACTGACTTTAACCAGCTGCGACTATAAAGTCGGCTGATAAACAGCAAAACTATCGACACCACGATTTATTATTATTGTATATTCACAAGTTTTTCCGTTTTAAACTCCAAAGATTCTCACGCTAAACAGTTTAGCAGCTTCAGATTCTTCTTCTTCTTCTTGAGTTTCATTGGTGATTGGAAAAAACGGTCGGTTTGAACTACCGCCACCAAGCGGTAATGATTGTAGATAGCATGACAAAAAGAAAAAGGAAAAAAATAAAACAACTTGAACTGTCGAAAAGAACATTAAATCAAACACTTTTGTTTTCTTCTACCCATAATGTTTTGCCACCTCGATTTCATTTTTTTGTTTATTTGTTATACTAAACCAAACAGTAGTACAGTATCAGCCGTTAACTTAGTAGATTTGTCCACAATCGCTGATTCAAAATTATTGCTGGTTTGACTGAGTTATAATAATAAATATAGGTCAAAGCAAATATGATAACTTCTGTAAAAAAAAAAAATAAAAAAAAAGAGGGCTCTCTGCTTTACAATAGAAAATATATTTTTACTGGTTACGAATGTATTGAACATAATGTGCCGTAGATTAAAACCTTGTCCATGAAAACTTGCTTTGCCGTTTTTTTTTTTTTTTTTCCACGTGTAAGATCTTATTGGATTAGCCCCGTGTTATAAGGAAACGGTGGCAATGACTCGATACGATACTTGTTTTGTTTGTATCGAGTAAAACCGGACAAACTGTGAACGGCGTGCGTTCTTTTCCTCTCTCCAGGTCCAGACCGTTCTCAGGAGACAGTGGAATCTTCTGCGGATGCAGTCCGCCGGCACGTTTGCCAACCCCGAGTTCTTCCGCTCGGCGTACTACGTGGCGTCGTCGCTCACCGAAGTCCATCGCTGCTACAGCATCGAGAGCCACACCGAGCACACGAATGGCAAGAGCTACTCAGACATATTCAGATCGGAAAGCCCTTACGTGTAAGAAAGGAGATTCGACTGAATCTTCTGGAAACGGACATGAAACAAAAAAACAAAGCAAAACAAAACAAAAAGTTAAGAGACCAGACTTGACTTTGGAGCGTTGCAAACATTGAGGGGAAAACAGTGGTTGTTTTCACTATACTGTAAACTATTTCGGTGAGAGATTAGTGCAAAGTTGAGGTAAATGTCAAAAAAGAGAAAATGGCACCCGAGTGGATTTTCTCATGTCAATCAATGTGGCGTTTCTATATGAATAATTGTACAAAGCTAAACTTAAGTTGTTGCACTTTTTTTTTTTGCCCATGTTTCACTCCGTCGGGTTTTGCTCGCTGTTTGCATTTCATCCGTTTGATGTGGTTTTATTGTACCTTCGTTTATGTATACGATTCTAAATGCTGGAGAAACGAGAGGCGTGTGTTTGACTGACTGAAAGGTATCGCGGGTATTTGTACAGTTTGTTGAAAGGAAGCTAAGAACGCAGTGTGTTGCAGTGAAAAGTATAACTTCGGACTTAAACTGTTTCAAGGAAACTCTCTGAGGGACGATCTGTGACACGAACCGTTTTTCTGCATTCCGCCCACGATGCTCGTATTCAATGATTTGGAGTCGCCTCGGCAGTCGAAACGCGGAATCCTAAAGCTTCTTGGTTTTGCTTCCGACTCCAAATCTCTGTAGAGTTGTACTGCCGATTGTTCTACTGTGACAAGAATTACTACTGGATACATACTTCGTACACAAGAAGAGAGTTTTGTTGCCAATGGTTTTATGATTCCCATCAATCGGTTATTGTGGAACATTTCAGTCTTTTCGTATTCATCAGCCATGATGAATTTGAAGTCAGGCGAGTTTAGACTAAGCTTTAAAAGCTTTAAAAGTCCGAATTTTACATTCCACAACTCCAGACTCGATTCACCTCGAGTAACGTGTAATCATCTCTTCGCTGTTTGGAGATTCTGGCTGTGGTAAAGATTGGTGATTTTTGTTTAAAATTCTCCCAACGAAGCTTAGACCCTAAAACAGCGGTAACTGGTAAATAAGCCCGGGTATAACAGATCGAAAGGCCTTCATTCGTGTTTTGACTCTTTCTCAATGTCTTCCTGTGAAACTACATTTTGTTTTTTGTCACAAAACACTACTACTATTGTTATATTTCCGTAGTTAATCAAGCTCACCTTGTCGTGTTGTTTAAAGCGACCGTTTTTATAGGATAGTATTTATAGAGATTTTGTTCCTACTGAAGTAATAATACTGTAAATAAAAACTTGATTTAAAAACACATGACTTTCTTTCGCAGCCCCTTTTTTACTTTTACCCTCCCCTTTCTCTTTCCTACAGAACAAATCACTTTGTTGCCTTTCCCACATATCTAATTGAGGGAGGAATTTCCTCGTCTGACCTCAGAAAATATTTCTCGCTCTAATGAATATTGTTTCCAGACAAAGCAGGGCGGGTTGCTGTCTGTTCCGTGTCCAGAAGGCATGCGACTGCAGACGGGTGCAATCGGGAAGTCCCGCAGGAACAGTTCTATATCTGTGCTTTCTCGCCGCGGTTTTGTCCGCTTCGATCCGTCGAGAGGCTGGCACGGCTGTGACCTTTCTCTGCCGAGACGCGACCCGATCAAAAGCACGTGTGCGGCTGTGTGTTTCTATATGCGTGCCTTTAAATTTCAGATAAGACTCTAGTTTCTGTGATTCTTGGAAACGAAACCGTCGTGCTGTTTTTTGTTGTTGTTTTGTTTTTTTTTTGTCCAGAATACTGATATGTTTTATACCTCTCTGCTTTTTGCTTGTTTCCCCTTGCAGCTGCACCACAGATGGTTTAGTACACTATAAAATTTGATGGCACATATTTCCTGTTTTATTGAGGGAGGAAGTAGAAAAGTGCAGATTTTAGAATTTGAAGGATCCGGCCTGGACTTTGCATTTTGTTGTTTTGTCAATCACGACACCCTCTGACGATGGAAATCGGAGCGGTGGATGCATTACGGGCTTCCTGTTTCTAAGAATACCATCGCCGTTGAACTCTTGATCCATCCGTTCTTGTGTGCTGGTAGCAAACACTTCCTCGTCTCCGTGACTAAAGCTTGTTTACTGCCTTCGCTTCCCTCGCTTCCACCGGGACCCGAGTCGTTTCGCTGGACTTCTCGCTCCCCCGGCGGCTTTCCAGAAGCCCGGCTGGTAGAAATTCTGCGAATTTACCAAGGACGTTTCCACAGGACGCGAGAGAATAGAATCGTCGCGTGTTTCGTGACAATTCTGAAGACGGAGCAAAAAAAGCCGCCAAAATACGCTCCGTTTGTAGCAGCTGCGCTACAGCTGACGGATTCGTCTCAAACAATTGAGTTAGATTTAAAGTGAACTTCGGGTGTTGTAAAAATGCTTTACAACATTAAAGCATTTTAATGTTGTAAAATGCTGAGATGACTTGAGATGAGATGTAGAGATGACTTTGAAGTCATCTCAAACATGACTTGGGTCTCTGTCTCTTTAAAAACTCCGCCTTCAGGAAGTCATCACAACTTGTCTCCTCTATTAACCTTTACAGAAAGCTTTTACCAGCCTCACACAGAGAAGTAGCTCCTCAGCAGATGTTTCATGTCTTTGCTAATTGCTGCTGGCTAGTCTGAAGGAGCTGAGTGGGGGAATCGCATGGACGGAGTGTTTCAAATGCAGCGCTGCATGTTTCAGACTACGGGAATGAAACGTGAACTAAAGACTCGAGGAAACACTCCTGGTTTCTTCCGATGAGGGGATAACATAAAAACGTGATGTGAAGCTCAAAGAGGTCCATTTTCAACATTTGGTGTGTGAATATTTCAACATGGAACATCTCGACTTGACAAACTCTTGTTCGCAAAATTTTCAAATCTGTGAGATTGCAAAAATGTCTTCGCAGCTTTATTCAGAGGTTTGTGCTTCAAACTGTTACCTTCTTCTGGTGAACACCTTGTTTTATTGGTTTTATTATCTGAAGCCCCTTTTCCAGCTGAATAAAAAAATTAACAACCTTAAAAAAAAATCAACCAAAAACTCACAAAATATGTCCTATTAAGGTATAATAATAATAAGTTACATTTGCAAGCTGATTTCAGTTTATTATTATATATCCTACAGCCTCTAATTTAACCCACATCAAATTTTTATCTAATACACTCTAAACTCTGTTTAATGTAAAAAAAAAAAAAAAAAAAAAAGCAAACAAACAAAAAAAAACAAACATCATCACCGGTTTTCTCTGCGCTTCTTTTCTGCTAAAACAAACAAAAAAAAATGTCAAATGCGGTGGCCCTTATCTTCCTTTGGTGGCTGAGATGTTATGCTAGGAATGCATATTCTTTGTAATGTACCTTTTATATTAGGTTGAGAAACCTTCCGATTACATAAAAGTAAAGGATTTCTGATTTTTATTGTCAGGAAGGTTGTGACTCGAGTGACAGACAAGAGTTTCCAATCATTTTCTGGTAAAAACAATAGCAACGCATATTTTATCCACACATCTGGCTCACAGCACACTCGGGGCTTCTTGTGTATGGGGATCTCTCGCTCTTGAGAACAATGGAATGAGCTTGGGGGTGTGGAGGAGGAGGGAGCGACGGTTCGGGCTGAGCCATGTGGCCTGGCTGCATGGATGATGTGACCCGGCCAGGGTGGGTCTAAAGGAAGTCTGCTGCTCGCTACACGGCCCTTTCGAACCGCTAAGAGGTCATAATTTATGCGAGCGGCCGGTGATGTCAACGCTTGGTTATCAACTTTCTGAGAGAACATCGTGATCCGACGTGGGAATATGTCACATCCAGAGGGGTAGAAGGAAGGTCTTTTAGATAAAACAATCGCACATGTGTTAAAATATGTTTACAGAAATCATGCAGGCTTTCTAAAGACTGTGTTTTCCTTTGAACATCTGTTGGGTTTTCACTCGGTTTTGGTCCAGGAGGCTCTTAGCATTTTCAGAGGAGCCGAGTAAAAAAACTATTAACGACTTGGATTTTTGACACTTTGACGGTCTGTTTGGAACACCGTTTGTTAACATTTCTGTGGCTGGGTGCAAAAGTTCCATCCGTCCCTCGTTCTTATGCTTATTCGGGGGCGGGTCGCAGGGTGACGGCAAAACTAGGGAGGTCCAGACTTCTTTCTCCCCAAATACTTGGGCCAGCTCCTCTGGGGGGGGATCCCAAGGCATTCCCGGACCAGATGAAAAACATAGTCCCTCCGGTGCGTTCTGGGTTTTCCTCTGGTTTTCCTGGTGGAAGGAAGCATACTAACTATATGCCCGAGCCAACTCAGCTGGCTCCTCTCAACTTGGAGAAGCAGCAGCTGTACTCTGAGTCCGAAAGGACTCGGGGAAAGTCCAGACTTTGGAAAGTGTCTGGACTCTCTCTAAGGGACAGTCCAGACATTAGCTAGAGAAATTAGCTTTTCTCCAGACACTCTATAGTTCAGACATCCTATGTAAATAGCCAATTTCAGTCGCCTGTGTCGCAATCTTGTTCTTTTGGCCTTTTGGTAGAGAAGGGTAGGAATGCAAATCCACAGCTTTGCCTTTTGACCCAGCTCTCTTTTCACCACTACAGACCGGTACGGCGCCCGGCTTTGCTGCAGACGCTTTCCCATTCGTGAACGAGATCCCGAGATAAGTAAAACATTACCTCTAGCCCCACCCAGAGAGTCTTTTCCTACTCAAGACCAAGGCCGTAGATTTCAGATTCTCTTCCCACTCCGTAGTCCCCGGACTACGCCCCAGAGGGCTCCTCAAGGAGTCCGCGACGGACACATTCGAACGTCTTCTTCAAGTCCAGAAAGGACGTGTAGACCGGTTGAACTAACCACCACGTAGTCTTCGAGACCCTGCTGAGGATATAGAGCTGGTCCACTGTTCCACCGCCAGGACCAAAACCACCCTGCTCTTCTCGAATCAGAGGTTTGACTATCCGACGGACTGGATCGAACCCCTGGATTGACCCTACCGAGGACGCTAAAGAGTGTCCCGCTCCGGTCTGCCGGTCCAGGGAAACCGCCCCTGAACTCCACGCGACATCAGCCATCGCTATCCAGAGCCGTAAAGAAACTCCAGGCAAAACACGAGAGCAAAAGTTACATACGAACAATGAGGTTAAACCTTCAGAAATCTTAATTTTAGCACCACTGGCGTGATTCCCAAAGATTAACTTACTGATCAACTGATAAAACATTTCTTAGGTCTTTCTCATCAGATATTCTCTGTCTATGTAGACATCTTGAGAAACCCTCACTGTTTCATTCTTGACTGAATTAAAGAGGACATTTATCTGAACTGACTGCAGAACACTACTTATCTCAGTGTTATTTCTACCTTTTCACCCTCAACTCAACCTGTACTTTAAGGTGCTGTTGCTGAAAACAAAACTCGTATATAACACTCATCAAAACCGTTACAAGGTTGGATGAGTGGCTGGTCACTTTAAGGTTGCTTTAAGATTTATTTGTCTATACGAGCAGAGGGATGTCCACTTCCCCCTTCCCTTGTTTGACATGTTTTTAGGAGGATTATTCCAAGAGTCTGACGTTTCAGACTCTTGGAATAATCCTCCTAAAACATCTGAAACAATGAGCTCTTGTTCCAATCTTAAAGAGCCCAGTTCCTTCTGAACAGGGTGGTGGGCCCCGAGTCCGCTTGTGTGAAGCTCGCTCTCGTCTTCTGCGTGGGCCTGCCAACAGGAACTCCCTCGCTCCTCTCCCGAGTTTCCTGCAATTGTTCTCCCCGCTGCCACCCGGCGCAGACTCCTCCCAGGATCTGGGAGAAGGTGGGATTTTGAGCGGCCCGTTTCCCCTTTGATCAGCTTCTGCTTTAGCCGACACAGGAGGAGTATGTGTGAAAGGGAGAGGGGTAAAATGGCGTACATGTGTTGAAAGGCTGGGAAATTGTTTTTCTTACATCATCTCAATTGAAAAAAAAAGAAGAAGAGGACACCCTATATAGACCTTTCTTGCCTTTACCTCGTACGAGAAAACCCCGGTTATTTATATGTAGCTGCCAGTTCTGCTAAACTAGAAACAAAAAAAAAACAAACGCAATATAACAAGGTGTAGTGCTACAGAGGTTTGTTTATCCCCTAGCGTCAACTTGGGATTCAGGTTTAACTTTTGACCTTCTCGTTAGCACAAAAAAAGGCCGTCCAGGTTGCATAACTGCGGGTTCGTCTCATCCTCACAATACATCCCCACCAACCTGCGACACCAAACTTACACCCTTGCGTTTAATTGAACAAGAATTGCAATGTCGGTTGTGTTCAGGTTTGCGGAGAAGCCCTTGTGAGCCACGACGGCCCTCTGGTGTAGAATATACAGAAAAGAGAGTAATTAAATAACAGTTGGTAAAAGACTGTCATACGGCAAAATGTGGACAAAGCAAAACACCAAATAACTTCCCGGAATTTCCTTTAAGGCTGCAGCGACTCTCATTTTTAAGTCATTTCAATGCGTTGCAATGAACAGTTTGGAGGATTTTTCTAGAGGTAGAACCACCTCAAAATAGCTCGGTAAGGGGTCACTTCAATGACCTTTGAGGAGAAGAAGAAGACGACAATCAAGAGAAGCTGTTGCGCTGTCCAACCCAGTCATCTGGGCAAGCTCAAATCAGGAGACAAACATAAACAGGAAAACTTGCCAGAATGTGCCGAGTTAGGGATAAGAAATCTAAACACGCTTCATCCCGTTATTGGAAGAGGAAACAGAGGACTCAACCGAGTGTGAGAATCTTCTGCTCGGCGCTGCGTCTCATGCCGGAGAGAGTAACGCAGAGTTTGACTTTTTCCTCATGATAGCTCTTTGTGTTCTTTAAGTGTTTTCAGAAGGGCAGCTGTGAGGTGAGGTTGCTGGGGGCAGAGGAAGGAAAAGGTGTAGCTGGGAAATCTCATCAAGGCTCCTCGGGGAACGAGACACACACCAGTCAGGATCTGGGCGTTGCTGCTAAATCGTATCACCGTCTCCTGGATAAAACGCACAGAGGGAGGCCCGTTCTCTCTCAGAAACCCACACTTTGAAAGAAATGCGTCCAAGACGCAGGCCTCGAATGTAACGCTTGTCACTTTTCGCTGTGTCAAGCTGCAAGTTACGACCGCTCCTTCCTTTTCCAGGAGTTCCACAAGCAAGTTAAAGACCCAGCAACCCCACGTGTCCGTTTCTGGTATTAACGATAACAACACGTGTTAGCTGCGTTGCATTCGTTTGGCTTAAAATGAGTTTACCTGCATGGAGTTCAGATCTGTTTTCACTCAAAAACAGCAGTGTTTAAGTTTAGCACTTTTTTTCCCCAGCTTGTTAACATGCTAAACATTACATTCAGCTTGCTACGGGTCAACCGTTTTAAAAGGCTGGCATGTCTGCTGTGTCGCGGAAGGAAAAATCACCTCGGACAACAAGACATTTTCTGGATAAAATAATTATATTTACTCCTAGCAAGTTTTTTATTTAAATTGAACACATTTGAGAGCAGAAGTGGATCCAAAACACACCAGTAGATCCACCAATGAGAGGCTGTGGGTTCACAATTAAAAGTCCTAGGCCTAGTCAAAGTCCTGATTTTGATCTCATTCAGTGATAACTTGCTCCTTCAAGCATCTCAAAGTTAAAAGTGTGAAGTGGCTCAAAGTATTAGGGTTGTTTCTCAGGTTTCTCATCATATTTGGAAACAGACCCACAGAATAACAGAACCGCCAGTGAACAATGCATGTTTCACCGATATGCCTCCCAAACAAGTGTGTCCTTCGCACTGCAGATGTACGACTCTCAAAACCAGCTCCGTCCAGTTTCACATTTTCACCTGCCTAATTTTCCATGAATGAAAATAGAAACGGCAGCTAAAAACGGCCGCCTCGACAGATGTGGGCAGCGAGGGTGTCGCGTCTGTCAGCGCGCGAGGGGAGTAAGGGTTGACCCTGAAACATGTGCGGCCTGACCTTTGACTCTTCTTCTTCCTGGAAGAACGCCTTCTTTTTTTCTTTTTTCTTTTTTTTTTGTGCTTTTCTCACACACCCATCTGACACGGGGCAAGAAGACAGTGACCCATTAGATGTTTATTTGTTATTTATTTGTTGCAGTTCAATAAAGTCATCGTGTGTCTTCAGAAATTTACTGCGTTCAACTGAGCTAATCGCCTTTTCCACCTTGAATATCAAGTGAAATCACTGATTAATAATAATAAAAAAAAAAACTTTGTCTCCCTCTAGTGTTGAAAGAGTTGCATTACGTTCACTGAAAAGTAATACTATTTTGCCATTTACAATCATGTGTTGCATTTACAGCTTTTTCAAATGACTGTTTTGCACAAATATTAATAATTTACTTATTTATTCCATAACAATTAAGAGCTACGGCTATCCTACATCGACCCTTCCTTTATCCGAGCGTCTAGAAAAACTGCGGGCGTTTCTTTTTAAAGCCCACTCCTCTAGTTTACCATCCATCTACACGTCTTTGCGGTACAGGTTCCTTTCCACGTACTGAAAACTGGAATAAATATCACGAGTGTCCTTCCGTCACCGATAAGGAAAGGCGGAGATGAAACAGGTAGCTTCTATACCCTCTTTCCGAAAGAAACCGACGGCGTCCGTCTTTGCGATTTTATGAGAAGCACACCGGCCCGATGTCCAGACCGAACTCTTGATCGGGCGTCCCGACATCCATTGGGGCCAAGTCCACGATGGGGAGCCTGGTGGTTGTCTGAGTTCTGTACTCAATCACTGTCTTGCCCCACTCTCCGTTTAGTTTCTGAGGGAAGAAGCAGGAAAGTGAGTGGATATTTCTCTCTCTCTCTCTCTACGTCGGCTTTTATTCACGTCTAGTCGAATAACTCTGCGGCTTACCGAGCAGCCGTCCTCGACGACGGCGTATCTGAGCCGGCTGTTGCCCTGCGCCCTCATTTCTTGTCCGTTGGCGCCTCTGAGGACGAGAGCTTTCTTCAGGTTGCCGGCCCGCTCGTCCTTAAAGGCCGCGCTGTTCCGGCAGTGATACGTGACGTTCTGGTGCGACTCCTTTGACAAAAGCTGCAGCAGCTTCATCTGGACTGCCACGGCGTTGGGCTGCTCCTCCTCGCTGCCGTAGAAGAACTGAAACGAGACGACGCGTGTCACGGATTTTGAAGAGTTGGGAGATTTCCTCGGCAAAGCTTTTCTTGTGTTCTTACTTTGGCTCCGCCGTTCATATCGGCTCCGAACCAGATGGGTTTGTTGGGGTTGGGGGTGGATTTCGTCCACCAGGCTTTGCGGGGGATGCTGGCCGGATTGGCAGGAATGCAGGTCTCACCGGTTTCCATGTTGCACAAGACTCTGATGGCGTCTTTGGTGCTTCCTTGATTCGGATCCAACCAGTATTCACCTACGACAAATAAAATGAGACGGATCGGAACAAGTGATGTGGTTTCAAAGTGAGTTTATGTCTAAAATAAAAAAAATAACAAGCAGCGTGACCCTCACCGCTCCTTTTCTGAGGATAGCACTGCCTGATGTCCCGGCAGGTCTTGGCAGGGTTCATCTTGCTGCCGTCCGGACCGCGCAGGTTCTGCAAGTGTCCGTTGAGGGTCTTCAGCGTGGCTCGGACGCCCGTTTCGGCGCCCAAGATGTTATTGTTGGGCTTAGCTTCGTCCTTGTTGAACTCCGGCGGAGGTGGAGGATCGGCGGTGTCATCGTACTCGCCGAGCTCTCCTGCTTCCTGAACTTCACCGTGAGCGTCGTACTCGACGGCGTAAAGCTCCTCTGCGGCTGCTGTGGGAGGACCCGGGGGCCCCGGAGGACCGGGTGGCCCAGGTTCTCCAGGTGGACCCTGAAGAAAAACAAGAGAAGCGGTTTTGTGACGTGGAACTTGAACAAAACAAGTTGGATCCAGATGAGAAAACAAACGGAAGTTGGACTTTAGATGAAACACGTTGCGTCACCTGAGCTCCGAGGTCTCCTAGTGTTCCTCTGCTGCCTGGAGCCCCCATTGGTCCCGGCTGGCCAGCATTTCCTTCCTTTCCTGGGGGACCCACCACTCCGGGAGGCCCCTGTGTGGTTTCAAGACATGCTGAGGTTTGATGCAAAGTTGTCCCTGTGAGAAGGTCATGTTTTAGTATCATTTTGTTTACCCTTTGTCCGGCTGGTCCAAAAATTCCTCGAGCTCCTGCATCTCCTGTGGCTCCCTGAGTAAGAGAAGATCCCGTTTTGATGAGCCTCGCCGTTCAATTCCCTTCACAAATCGACTACAGACAAGTTGAGAACCAGTCTGATATTGTGACGCACTATTGTGAGTTTTGGGAGTATGTTTTTGGTGCCTTACTGACACCTAGTGGACGGTTTTTCCCCTTCGTTTTCAAGGAATTTCAATGACCGTTGTGTTTCGTTTTGTTTTGTTTGTCATTAAGAAAAGCGTACCAACGATTCTGTCCATGTGCATCACCTTTTGCTGGTCATTTTCACCCAGTTTATGTCCGATACTGGTGGACTTCCTGTCCACCTTTGGACTAAAGAGTAACGGGTCCTGATTCCGCATCCAAGTTTGACCTATTCAAAGTATTTTTAACAAGACAATTTCATTCTGTAGCTTTGAAAACTTTTCTCACAGTTATTCCAGGGAGGCCCTGGAGTCCGGTAAAGCCTCTGTGACCCTTCTGGCCCCTCTCGCCGGGTTCTCCTGCTCCTCCTTTCTCCCCCTGTGGTCCTTGAGGGCCCTTTCAGGAAACGCACAACATTTCATCACGTCGGGAAAAAAAAAAAGACACACGGGAGTTTTAAACAGCTGAAGGTTTTTCAAGCGTTTAATGAAAAACCCGTCTTACCACTTTTCCCCGTACGCCAGGCTGTCCCTGTGGTCCCGGGGGTCCTCTAGAACCCTAAACTCGCCAAGAGACAATAAAAGGCGGCGGATCAGTCATTTTAACACGCGACACGGGATCTAAGCTAGTTGTAAAGCTCACAATTTCTCCTCTTTGTCCAGGACCGCCGATAGTTCCCACCGGCCCCTCGTTTCCTGGAGACCCCAGAACGCCAGGCAGGCCTTCTGGACCCGGGTTCCCCCTGTCGCCCTAAAGACACACAAACAAAACGTGACCTTATGCTTATGTTCGTATAACCCAAGAAGACACGCGAGCGGAAATGGTGTCTCTATTCTCACCCGTTCTCCTACTAGACCGTCTTTACCGGGAGCCCCCTCGGCTCCAGCGATGCCCTGAATAACGACACCGAGAAACAAAAACGGAACGCATGTCAGCGGAAGACGGGAGAACCAAACATTGAATCGGTGAGATTAAACTGCGAGTCATTTGCAAAAAAAAAAACAAAAAACAACAAAAAAGTGTCATTAAATGCAGAAAAGCTACAACAAAAAAAAAAGGAAAATGTTTGAACTCGCAAAAAGATTTTTGTTTATGTCTGAAGTTTTAATGTTTCTACAAATTAAGTATAAATGTTGACAAAAGTGGAACAAAAAAAAAATGTTTGGAAAACGCTATAAATGCAACGCGATCCAAAAACACTATTGCTTGCGATCAAATCAGTTTCCTGGGTGTCAAGTTGAATAATCAATTTTGCTGGAAGCCACAGATATGAAATCAAAAAATAGCCTAAAGTGCAATCTTTGTTTATTTTACATCCAATTCTCACTGTACCACATTTGACTAGTTGAGTGGGATGTTTTGGGGCAAAACATACAAAACAAATTAATACGCAAAAATCAATCAGAACTCTTGATTAAGTCATATGTGGGAGCAATAGGAATCCATTACTTTTTAAATCAGTTGTTTTATTTAAATGTTTTGTTTTGTTTTTTTTTTACTTTTCCATCTCCTCGAAATAAATAACTTCAACAAAAAAACACTAGAAAAAAGAAAGACTGGACAAACCTCAGGACCGGGATCACCTCTCGGCCCCGTGGCTCCGGGTAAACCCACCACGCCCGGAGGACCGTTGGTCCCCTGAGCACCGGGAGCTCCTGGTTTTCCAGGTGGACCCTGACGGACGAGTTACTCACGTTTACAGTCAGAATGACAGAAATAACCACCTTGCTGCGGTGGCTACCGGAGAAGGATGGATGTGAAGAAAAGATCGTACCGCGGGACCGGGCAGTCCGACTGAACCTCTCTCCCCTCGGACTCCGGGCAGACCCACTGTTCCTCTCTGTCCTGTCGTCCCAGCCGGTCCCGGAGGTCCGTCGGGGCCCTGAAGGACAGGTGTGACGGTATCTGATTGTCAGAAATGTGAGTCTGATAAGAAAGAGCTTCATTTCATCTTACCGGAGGGCCGTCCTCTCCCGGTCCTCCCTTCTCTCCGGGGCTTCCTGCTGGCCCCGGCGGTCCGTTCTCTCCCTGACGTCCCGGAGCGCCGTTCTCTCCTCCGATCCCAGGAGGGCCCTTCTTTCCAGGAGCGCCTAAGGGGCCGTCGGCTCCGGTCGCACCCTGAAACGTAAATTAGTTTCGGTTTCTGCAGTGATTATCGTCGAGTAAAAACCCAATATCGCGGTCTCTAACTCACAAGTGAACCCGGAGGTCCAACTTTTCCAGGCAGTCCAGGAAAACCGGGAGACCCCTGTGTGAAGAAGTCATTACGATGTGCTTTTAGCATCCTAGATGCAGAGATAGACAAGTTCAAAGTTCTCTATAACTGGATTGTTGGGTGAAAAACTCACAGCTGGACCTTGTGTTCCCCGGCCTCCTTTCAGCCCCGCGACACCGACAGGCCCCTTTGTAGATGAAATTCAAAGAGGGTCCATTTTACCAAAATACAGCTTCAGACATTAAAAATTTTAATTGGGAATTTTGTACCTGTTCACCCGGCTTCCCGGCCATGCCCTGAGGTCCGGAAGCTCCTGCTTCTCCTTTAGGTCCTGGTTCTCCTGTTTCACCTTTGACTCCTGGCTGGCCATCTTGACCCTAAAAAAAAGAAGCAAACCACAAAAAACTTGGATTCTATTCTTTAAACATAAAAAAAAGTACATCACGTTTTCTTTCTTTAATTCGTCGGCGTGTTCTAGAATTTAACAGGATTCTTACAGACGGTCCAGGAAAACCAACTGCCCCAGTCGGACCAGGCTCTCCGCCTGAACCCTGTCAATCAATCAAGCAAATATTAAATCGCAACCTTATTAAAACTGAAAACTAATGGCTAAGGTGCTGAAGAGTTTCTACTGACGGGGATTCCTCTGGTGCCACGGCGTCCCGTTGGTCCCGGTGGACCGGTTTCACCCTGAACAAACAAAACGCAGCTTCTTAGATCTAATCATTAGACCCGGGTCATCTTGCTCCAAAGGAGAGAAATTGTTGTTTTTGCCCATTTAAAACGTTAAATGACAGCATCTTTTTTTACTTCTGTAGTAGTTTTTTTTTTTGTTTTTTTTTTGCAGTTGCATCTGAATAATTTTAATGTAAAAAAATAACATTAAAAAATAGTGGTGTCAGCTTACCTTTTCTCCATTTGGCCCACCTGGACCAGCAATTCCAACTGGACCAGCAAGCCCCTTTAAAAAAAATGTGGACACAATTAAAGACACGTACATATTTCTACCTGGATGCCATTTAGCCACGGACTTTGGACCTACCCTTGCACCATCAGCTCCTGTCTTTCCTTCGGGTCCTTTCTCGCCGACCGAGCCCTGTCGGTGCAAATCAACGTAAAAGTTGTCTGTCGTTTCCAGATTTCCCGATGGGTTATTTGCTTCTTCGCAGACGATACGGTCTTATTCTTTAACTTACAGGGTCTCCTTTTGGTCCGGATGGTCCTGAAATACCTCTCTCCCCTGGCATCCCTTGAAGTCCTGGACCACCTGGCTCTCCAGCAGCCCCCTTTGGACCTGGGTTACCCTGAAGTGTATAACACGCACCAATCAGGCATAACATTGTGAGTAAGGCTGCACAAGGTCAATCGTTGTACTTTGATTGATCAGTGTATGTCTGGGATTTTCCCTGAAAGCAAAGACGAATGTTTTTGGGTTCAGTAAAAGTTTTAATCACAACGATACCTTGGGACCGTCTGATCCCGGTGCTCCTGGACCGCCTTTTGGTCCCTGAAGTCCGTTGGGACCGGTTTCTCCTCTTTCTCCCGGCGCTCCTCTTTCGCCCTACGTGGACGTGCGACGGGTCAGATAACAGACAGAGTATTCATGGACGCGACAGAATAACCGATTGAAGCGATTGGTAGAATCGGCGGACTCACTCTTGGACCCGTCTCTCCAACAGAGCCGGCTTCACCTGCGAGTCCCTGTAGAAGAAAAAAAATACAACAGTAAACACAACGGTTTTGGTCTTAGTTTATATTAGTGTTAATACTAATTTAGCGGTAGTTCCTTTTACCTCATCACCTGGCTTTCCTGCCTCTCCAGGGGGACCTGAGGGTCCAGGTAAACCCTAGGAAACATCAATCTCACTTTTATTTATCATTAACAACAAAAACAGAGAAAACGGAAAATTGCAAAAGTCAATAGACCAAAAGTGATGCAAGAGACGTTGGGTCAAAATCGCAATGCCTGAAATTAAACTACTAGCATAAGAAATTGACTTCGGATCATCACGGAGTAATAAAGTTAAGCATCACAATACAAAGGACTAAGGACTCAATTCTGTTTATGCTTTCATGTCATTTACCTGGAAACCGGTCTGTCCTTGAGGTCCTTGCTCTCCTCTCGTTCCTGCGGGGCCCTAAAGAATAAAAATAGATTGGCTAAATCACAAGAATTCTTAGTTTCAATCTAAAAACAGGAGATGGAAGCTTACAGCTGGACCAGGTGGACCAGCGGCGCCGGTCTCTCCGTCTTTTCCATTTGCTCCCTGGAACACAAAAGAGTACACAGTTCATTGAAGGATCTGTGACGATTATGAAGCATAAAGTATGGCTTTTTGGCTACTTCGGTACATCAGAACTAGCTACATACCCTTTGACCCGGAGCGCCAGGACTTCCAGCTTCTCCAGCTTTTCCAGCATCGCCCTACAAACAAGTGCAACGTTTATCGGCAGGTTTCTACGATGCCTAATTCCACAACCCATCTCACTTACTGCGAAGCCCTTTGGTCCTGGCAGACCCATGGTTCCGGCACCGCCTCGGGTTCCGACAGAACCAGCCGGGCCAGGTTTCCCGTCCTCTCCAGCCAAACCCTAAAAACATGAGGGCGAACGTAAAAACTTTGCATTGGGAAAACAATAAAGGCACAGTGGCATCGCAACACTGTGACGTAGTATTTTAATCACTCAAACTTACCATTGGACCCTGCCTTCCCTCTGCTCCTTGAGCACCTATCGGCCCCGAGAGACCCTGGGAAAACAAGGCGATTAAAATGTTGTGCAAAAACACAAACTTTAGCGTATGTCTTGGGAGTTTATACTATAGAGCAACACAAACTGATGCAAAATTGGAAAAAAATGCATCATTTGTACATAGCCCCATTTCTTCTTTTACATCTAAATAAAATCCAGTTCTGCCTACAACAGACATAAAAAAGAGAGTGTGTAATGTAATCAAATTTGGCTTTAACATGTACTAAAGCATAAACAAAAACCATATTATGTAATAATCGGCACCAAATAGAATAAAATCCTTGCACGCAGGATCTTTGAAGACATTTGTAGAAGGAAACCCAAAAGTTTTGACAGTAATTAATCAACCTTTTAATTTGAAGTAAGTTTTTAAAAAAAAAAAAAAGCTTTGTGGTATTTAACAAATAGAAATTATTTTAATCACTCAAACTTAACTTCACATCTTAAAACTATGTGGTTTTCTTTATTCTGTGTATGTAAACTTCTGGTTTCACCTATAGATGGTTCGATTTGACTTCACTCTTTGGTATTTACATATTTTCCTTTTAGATTTGAATCAGAAGACAGAGGAAATGTTGGAAAATTTATCAGAGTTGTATGGAGTTGCCTTACCCGTGCTCCCGTTAATCCTGGCTCTCCATTGCGTCCTGGGTCTCCCAGAGAACCTTTGATGCCGGCCGATCCTGGCAGTCCTCTCTCACCCTGGGCTCCCTGTTTGAGCAAGAATCACATTTTTAAAAGCCGAGCCATCCGCAACGATAAGTACAATTATCAACAAACGTATTTCATACCTTTTGTCCTGGTAAACCATCTGCACCGGGAAAACCTCGGTTTCCTGGTGGCCCCTAAAACAGAAAGTGCCGAAGTTGCACCGTACGTCCTGTAAAATTTTCATGGCTGACGTTGTTAGATGACTCACCATCTCCCCCTGTGGTCCTGGAGACCCGATGGTTCCCGCGTCCCCTCGGGGGCCACGCTTTCCATCCTCACCCAATGGACCGATTGGCCCTGGAACACCGTGGTCACCCTGCCACCAACGGGTTAATCAATACATCAGTAAGAACAGAATTAAAGTTTTAAGATGAGGTTCTATTGACCCTTTTTGTGAACTCTTTAAGACGAAAAGTTCCTGTCATTTAATAATCCAGATAGCTGTTACATTGCGCCAGTTCAAAATTGATCTGACATTTGAGAAAATTGATATTTTCGCTTACATTTGCTAACAGAGATGCGCAGAAAGAATAGCAAACATATTGGCGCATTCTACAGATTTTTTATTGAACCACTTAAGATTTTTATGTGCAACATTAGAAATACATTAAAAGATGGAAATAAACAAAGAAATGTATTCATTTTTTAGATGGAAATTAAACATTGTATTGCCAAAGAACGCATAACTTTAGTGAATTTGAACCGGGTGAAGCTAAAGCTGCCACTTGAGGAGTTTTGGCTTCAATGTATTTGCAGAAAAAGGTGTTTGTTTTTTTGTTGTTGTTGTTTTTATCTTAAACCTAAAATATACATATTTTTCAAAGTTTGGATTTGACTATTGTTCTGAATATGTTGGGGATTTTTTCAGCAAATGACCATTTTGGAGTCTGTATGCATCAGTTATTTACTAAATTAGCTGAAGATTCTTTGAATAATCGGTTCATCACCGTTAATCTGATTAATCGTAGGGTCCAGTCACTCATGTATCTAAGAATTAAGGTGTTAGTTTCTTACTTACTCTTTCTCCTTTATGCCCAGCTTCTCCTTTAAATCCTGGTAGTCCAGCATCACCCTGTTAAAGCAAAGACCAAAATATCTCAATGTTCAGGATCTGGCTTACGTTAGACATTCAATAAAGTTCGTACCAGTTGGCCTTTTGGTCCTGGTGCTCCTGTGGTGCCCTGGGGGCCAGGAGCACCAGCGGGGCCAACCAAACCAGGCGGCCCCTGTAAACCTGCTACACCCTGTAGAGAAGAAAGCAAAACACGCTCAATAAAAAAGGCGTCAACGGTTTGCTAAAAAGGTGGAACATCTGCTTTGCGTCGTTTCAAAGACTCACAGAGGAACCGCGGGCACCTGGGGCCCCATCAGGTCCTGCAGCACCCTGTTTTAAACACCAAAATGAGTCTTTCAAGAGTAAACAAAACAAAAAACAAAGCACCCGATCTTACTAATCGGTATCAGATTCGGACTCGCCTGCTGTCCAGTTGGTCCAGGTGGTCCAACACGTCCGCCGTCCCCCCTGGGTCCCTGCTGCCCTCGACTCCCTCTGACCCCTGTGGGTCCCGCTTCACCCTGACTCCCGGAGAACAATCGGGTCATAAATATTTTAGGAAATTGGATTCCTTCCTGATTTGCTGCTGTACCTGGCCTCTTAAAGTGATTGACTGTGAAGACTTTTGAAAAATGAAAAGCTAAGCCACAGTAGAGGCATTGTGTCTAACTTATACTGTTGGAGTTTGTTCTTAAAATGGGATCCATGTAAAAGTGTGAACAGTCTCACCTTCATTCCTGGACTTCCTGGGAATCCTGACATACCGGGAATTCCAATCGGACCCTGTAGATGGATTAGATGATTTTAACTTTGCATTCTGTGCCCTGGCCCGGCAAATTGAAGCTCGTCAGACAACAAAATCAATGAGAATATTTTGTCTCCGCTGGACCGATAGTATACAAGCACGCGGTTAGGACAAATACTCAATGTCATTCTTACCAAAGGACCGGGTTTGCCAGGATGGCCGTTAGAACCACGTTTACCCTGACAGAAAATATAGACTGTTAGCTTTCGCTCTTCGACATTTCAGTACTTTTACATCAAGTGATTGGTTTGCTTCATACCAAAGGACCAGTGGGTCCAATTCTGCCTCTTTCTCCTTGCAAACCAGGAGGACCCTGAAACAAAAGACGGATTTACTGGGACACTACTTTACACCCTCCGTTTCTTCTCTCCATCTTAATGGAAGTAAGACACAGGAACACTGGCATTATTGGCACGGATTGAATTTGAATTTGCTTACCGCGGGTCCTGGAGGGCCCATTTGACCAGCAGTACCAGATCCACCCTACAGTGAAGAGAGATACAGGTGTAAAATGTCTAGTTTGTAGAACTGATTGTCACATTTGTCCATAACCTTTTTGATTCCTGGTTCATTCATGAAGTGTTGCAGGTGAACTTGTGCTTCTCTTTAACAATCAGCTGGTGGATAAACCTTAATAAACCTTAGGCACCAACCCAACCTTTTTCCAACCCCAGCTTGGTGGTCTTTTGCCTTTATTGTCTAAGGAATACCTCAGAATTCCCTCAGCGGAGATGTAGTTGTTGCCTTAGGGGAGGGAAGTCTGTGGTCTTAAATGGATGGATCAGGATAATGTCATACCTTGGCTCCAACCGCCCCAGACTCGCCTTTTGGTCCTGCAATACCAGCGTGTCCCTGTTGGGATTTAAGTTCTGCTTAGTTTTGCTTCCGTTTCAAATGGAAGTCAACGGCAAACAAAAGCTTGAATTTTCTTTACTTTGGGGCCTTTTCGTCCCGGAAGACCTGGAAGTCCTGGGAATCCTCTTGCACCCTGAATTCAAAACAAACCACAACTTGTCAAAATCCTCCGTAAACTGTAAAATGCCACGGATGCACTTATGTCATTAAGGGTAATTCTGTTACTGGTGATCCTGAAAATCCGGGTTCTCCGGTTGCACCGGCAGGCCCTGGCTCTCCCTGCCCATAAAAAAAAAAAAGGAAAAAAAAAAAAAAAAAAGTGAAGCTTGATTGTTTTCAATCAGATGACTAAAACCGAGGATGTATGTATTTCTGACTCACGTCAGGTCCTGGTTTCCCTGGAGGTCCGTCAGTTCCTCGATGACCTGGCTCACCCTGTGGAATATTCACATTCAACATGCTGTTACATCCAACCGTGGCCGCCCGCCGCCATGTTTTATACGACAAAGAAGTCGTCCCACCATCGGTCCTGTGTCTCCGTGTTCTCCGGGAATTCCCTGACCGCCGGTTGCGCCCTAACGTAAGACATCAAAAGTTAAAAACATCTGAAATTTGCATTAGTTTGCAAAAGCTAAATTCGTTCTCATATTTTTGGGTAAGAGCGTAAAACCTACTGGAGGCCCAGTTGGTCCAGGAAGTCCTCGTGGTCCTGCTTCACCCTGCAACAGGATAGTTTTATTCCCAGGTGATTAAAAGCATCTGACTTTTACGGTTTGTTTGCAGACCTGAAACGCTCACCCTCGCTGCGGACACCATTGGAGCAAAACCTGACTTCTCACTAAAACCAGCCATCTGCGACACCAAGTTTCCCTGGAAGGAGAAACGAGTCGATGATTACCTCGAGAAGCAACTCTTTTTATCATATTTTAAGCATTTTTCTGAAGAATATGTTAGAAAGTGCTTAGCAGATATGAGAGTTCTCACCCCGGGAGGAGAGGGATCCCCGGGAGGTCCAGGTTCTCCTGGATTTCCAGGGACACCAGGCTCACCGTCAAACCCCGGGGGTCCAGTGAATCCCTACAAGTTTTGTTATTACATAGAGAGTGAATGTCATGACGAAGTTCAATTTTATCTCATTGTGAGTATTTACTTCACTGTCATTTCTTTTTGTTCGGCTTTGTTTTACGCTATTAGCATTAACGTTGCTAATTTTGCTAATGTAAAGAAAAATCAGGTGCCTTTAATTAACAATGCCAATGTCACTGTCAAATTTATTTATATAGCACTTTAAAAACAGGTGTAAAACTGCACCAAAGTGCTGCACAGGAACGACAATAACACAAGTTAATAAAAACAAAATAAGCTTCACTTAAAAGCCAAAGAATAAAAATGAGTTTTAAGAAGTGATTTAAAATGATCCAGGCTGTTAGCAGATCTAATCTGGAAAGGTAAATTGTTCCATAGATTAGGAGCAACAACAGAAAAAGCCCGATCTCCTTTCCTCTTTAGTCGGGTCCGAGGAACTGTAAGTAATAGCTGATTGTTTGATCGGAGGGTTCTGGACACAGACTGGAATTTTAAAAGGTCCTGAAGATAACGAGGAGCTAACCCATTTAAAACTTTAAAAGTTAATAAAAGAATCTTAAAATCTATTCGATAAGTGACGGGCAGCCAGTGTAAATTGGCCAGTATAGGCCTTATATGGTCACGCTTCCTGGTTCCTGTAATAAGCCGTGCCGCTGCATTCTGTATCATTTGAAGTCGATGCATCTGTGATTTATCCATGCCACTATATAAAGAATTGCAATAATCCAAACGAGTTGTAATGAAGGCATGGATAAGTCCTTCAAAGTCCTTAAAACAAAAATAAGATTTGATTTTTGCTAAAATCCGCAGGTGATAAAAGCTTGATTTAACGACAGAACTAACTTGTTTATCGAGCTTTAAACAGCCATCAAAAGTAAAGCCAAGATTCCTAGCTGAGGTCTCACAAAACCGAGCTAAGGAATCGAGAATAAGATGCTTTATTAATCATTGTGTCGGAAAATTTTCTCCAAGCGTTTTAATACCTTCCATTTGTTTAAAATAATTTACATATACAGTAGATTTAGGACATTAGCAATCCACACGCTTCAAATTAAAAACAATTCTGCTTCCAATGACACATTTTGATAATGTCACTACACTAGATAACTGATTACATTCAACAGAAACAATGTGGCAACTTTACTTAATACTTATGACCGGCGTCAGGCAGATAATAAGACACGACCTCATTATCATAAATACAGTTCAGGTGTAAACAGTCTAAGTGTGGAGAAGACTGCAACACATAAAACTGAATACAGATAATTATGGGAAGCTTAGGGCTTAAATTGCACATGTCGTCTCAAAAGGAAAACTTTCTTCAAAACTCACCCGTCTGCCTTTGAAGCCTCTTGGTCCTGTTCTTCCCTGCGGTCCCGGGGGGCCCTAAACAATGAGATTAGTTTAACTTATACTTTTTTTTTCTCTCCATTTTATAGGGGGGAAAAAAACACAAAATAATAAGGATAAAAGAGACAAGTCTTCTATCCCAAATTAGTAGAGCAATATTTTGTCTGGCTATTGCAATAGAAAAATCACATCTCCTTTAAGAAAGTTTTCATCTACTACCACTTCTAACTTTGTTTTGTTTTGTTTTTAGGTTCCAGAATCTAAACTCCAAGCAGAAAACACCCAGCCCAGGATTTGAACGCAGGAACTTCTTTCTGCACTGCAAGACGGCGCAATAAATCTACATCATATCAGAGTTTTATGTTATGATTTTAATTACCGCGATAAAAATTTGAATGCTATTCTGCTTTATTGAGATGCACGTTTGTAGTTTTAAGTTCATTTTATTGGCTGGAGCACTTTTCAAAAGATCACAAATAATCACCTTAGCATCTGCTTCTGTTGTGTTCATTAGAGCAGCCCCATAATTCATCCTAACATTAGAGGGCGCCAAAGCTGCCAACGGCAACCGATATATGGTTAAACATATCAAAAATGTTCTTTTTTTTCCTAGATTTTGTGTTAATTGTTAGCAATATGAGTACTGGAAGAAAAAAAACAAACAAACAAAACAACGTTACTGAAGACCTTTTTCTGAAAGGTTTCAGTAAAGACCTTTCTTTACTGCCAGTTCAAATACATCCCAGTTCATGTATTTGAACTGGTTTGCCAGTTCAAATACATGGTTTGCCAAAGCAACTTGCTTTTGTTTTTGGCAAAAGCAAGCTACCCACCATTGGTCCCTGCTGTCCGGGGTTTCCCACGACCTGAAGAACAAGCAGATCATTATCTCTTGATGGGAAGCTTCAAAAATGACGTGCAACATTTCTTTTGAACATTTCATACTTACATACGGTATGTCACCTGGTTCCCCTTTCTGTCCCTGTGAAGGATGCAAAATAGCTTGTTAGGTGATTTTTTTTTCTCTCATAGATAAAAGTGCGTGAATAAAGCATAAATTTACCTTGAAGCCCAAAATTTCTTGAATATAAGACAAAGAAAAAGAGAATTATCACACAGTTGATTACCACTGAGGCAATTTAATTGGCTGTCAGGAAAAGTGACCTCACCGATCCTCCGGCCGGCGCTGGCGAAGCTGTCGCACACGGGGCAACATTCCCCCTCTGGGGTGATGACCTTCTCGCAGTTCGCCAGCGGCTCGCACTGAATCTCGTCGCAGATGGAGACGCCGTTGTCGCAGACACAGACGCGACAGGGTGCGGGTTTCCAGATGTCGTTGTGATGGTAGACCTCCCCGTCGACTTTGCAGTTTTCTGATTTCTTCTCATCGGCGGCTGCAGCACATAGAAGAAAAAACAGGAAAGGGGAAATGAAAATTGTCACTGCAAAATTTTGTAGATAGCACTCTGAGGTTGAGGGTATTCTTTTCCTGAACTTACAAGTTCCTTTACAGAGACAAAATTGTACTTTCTGAAATTGACTGCACATTTACAAGAGCTTTTCAGGAAGATCTGAGCACTGATGCTTCTTCGTCAGTCACCCAGAGTCAAATCCAGCTCAGTGCCACAGATCTGAGCAGCGATTTTAAGAAAATCATCGTCTTCAACATCGCAACAATTATCTAGGCTGGAGCATCGTCAATCACAATTGATCGCCGTCTTTTTCTCAAGCAACCGTCTACTTGGTACAATCACTTTTGTGTTTGGTCAGATTCTGTCGAATTACCTGTTGTTGGGTCGGTGTTGGGTGAAAACGTTGAAGACACGCTTAGGCACACAGGACAGCATTCGCCACTGGGGATCACCGTTTTCTGGCAATCGCCGAGGTTCTCACACACCACATCTTCACACACCACGGTTCCCATGTCGCACACGCACAACCGACACGGCTCTGGGTTCCACATGTCCGTATTGGCGTAGACCTTCCCATTTTCTGTGCAGGTGTCTTAATTAAAACACATAAAAATACCCAAAAAATGTTGGGTTATCGATCTAGTTGTTTCAGCTACACTTGGTACCACCTACTTGAAAATACAATTTAAAACTAACACAGATTTTTTTTCTGATGTTTTGGCAGATATTGCGTTGGACTGGTTTTCCAGTTCAAATACATGGTCAGCAAAAATAGCCACCAAGAAAATGCAAGCGTGCAGTGAGTTTGAATCTCAAATTCAGATTACTTTCTGCCAAAAAAAATTGCAAATAAACACAGAAAAACCATGCAAATTTTGCTGCTTTATTCAAAGTCTGTTTGTGCTAAAGACTCACAAAGGCAAAAAATTATGAGTTTTACAGAATGACATTATAACAGAGGCAACAATTTCCCTGAGGAATACACCTTATTCGGTAAGTAAGTTACTTGCTCAGCATGACGTGTGGACGTTGTTACATCACGCACATGTTGAGAAGTGAGCTTATCTCGTTGAAAGTTCATGTATTCCATCTGCAACCTGAAAAGCACTACTGTCGGAGGGAAATTCAGACCGCAGCGCAAAGATTTGAAAAACAACAGTCCACAGTGGTGTGCACAAAGTGACGCCTGAAGAGTCGATCTTCAGGCCAAGACAGACACCAAAAAGCACCACCGCAAAAGTCGACGTCAACGACCGGAGACGAATCTGCGGGTCACGCTTGCAGTTTACCAGTTTCTGCGTGAGGCTGCTGCTGTTTCGCGGCCGAGCACACAGGGCAGCACTCGCCCTCTGGGATTTCTGTGGCTTGGCAATCCCCTACATCCTCACAAACCACGTCCTCACACAACACCGTCCCTTTATCGCATAAACAGACCCGACAGGGCTCTGGGCTCCATATCTGATCGTTGGGGTAGGTTTTGCCATCCGTCGAGCAGGAATCTTTGTGAGGAAGAACAGCAACGGGCATCAGTATGGAAAGCTGCTCTGAGATGATAAAGACATAGCTTCATGTATTGCAGAGTCAAGAGAAGCCCAGTTTCTTGGTTAGGTTCTGAAAGCTATACAGTTTGGGCAGGTCACATTGCCTGGAAAACAGTTCAGAAAATGTATGATCTGGAAAGTTCATGATATATGGAGAACAATAAAATACAATAAGTGGACAAAATGGAAAACATAAAAATTCTTCATGTTTAGGCAAATGAAGCTTAGATTAATTGAAAAAAACTGATTTGTAGGTTCAAGGGAACAACTTACTTTAGGCAAAAAACACAAGGGTTAGCTAAAGAACAAAAAAAAAAAAGTTTATGCTACCTAGAAAATATCTTTGATTAAGTTCATGAAAAATTCTGGATAAAGCAATTCACATTAACTGGAAAACAATAGCCCTACGATGAGTACTTAGAAAAAGTAACTAAACCCTAACCCTAAACTTGCTCACCAGAGTGATAAAAAGAAATCTTGGTTATATTTAGGTATACGTATTTGTCTAGCTGATGCTATCTGGAAAACAAAACTCAAGTTAGCACGAAAAATTAGCTCAATTTGGATAAATGTATAACTTAGCCATCTCATGCTAGCTAAAAAAAAAATTGGATTTGGGTCACTACCAACAACTTCATACTAGCTTAAAAAAAAACACAAATTTGGGTGACTACTAAAAAACTCAAAAGTCTGTGGAAACAAAACTGAAGTTAGCAAGAAAAATTAGACAAATTTGGGGTAAATGTGTAGCTTAGCCATGTCATGCTAGCTAAAAAAAGCTGTTGGATTTGGTTTACTGCCTAAAATCTCAACAGTCTGTGAAAGTTTAGGTATGTTAAATCAAACCAGATATTCAATCCTAAGTACAAACTTGGTTTGTTAACCCTATGGGAGTTTACATTCTAAAAAATATCAGCAATGAATTGATTTAAATAAATACGAAAGGTAACACTCCTATTTCGGCTTTTGGGCACACAAAAAAGCCATTTTGACACATTACCTATTTACATAGATACAACATCTTTTAATCGGATCACCAAAACATCAGTTCATAATATTTATTACCGGTGTTATCGTCCAAGAAAGGAGCGTTTGGTTTGTTGGCCGAGCACACGGGGCAACACTCGCCCTCGGGGACCTCGGTTGTCTCGCAGTCCCTTAGCTCTTCACACACCAATTCCTCACACACCACAACTCCCGAGTCGCACACACAGACTCGACACGGCTCTGGGGCCCACATTTGATTGTCGTAGTAGGTGGTGCCATTTTCTGTGCAGGTCTCTTCATGGGAGAAAACACCAACCGGATGAGTACTGCAGACGATGCCCTTTCAGTGCACACAATGCATCATTGAAGGGATTTTTGGGAATGCCTCGAGACTATGCAGTTTTAGCATTCCATACTTTTGTCTATGACTTCCTCAACTTTTGTAAGAATTTAGACGTTTGGTTCCTAATATTTTGCCATGAAGCCAATTGGATATTTTTATGTGTATGCTTAAAAAAAAATCTGAAACAACATGAAGCAGAATTCTGCTTGTCGGGAAATTCAATTTTCTTTTTGGCACTTGACCTAATTGAATGCATCAGATGGCGTTATTTGGACACTTCTCAAGCCATGATATAATTCAAAATCACCTGCACTTTTTCAACAAATAAAGAAGCTTTTAAGACACTCTGGTAACAAATTTTATAAATGCATATGGAAGATTTATCTGGATCAGTCAGCTTGGATGACACCCATAACTCAACAAATCCCACTGATATCAATCATTACATCAGTCTTAGCTTATTAATGACATATTCAATCTGCAGATTAATTTTAAAGCACTTTCAAAATAATTACACCTAAAAGACAGACTCTTACAATCTAACTGTGTTTTTGATTTCATTTAGAATATAGTGTTATAAACAAATTTGGCTAGAACAAAATTAATGACACTTTTTTTTTTTTTTTTTTTACAGTATTCATACATCCAAACCGGAGAAGAAGACCTCATAATGATGATGCATGGTGGTAACTGAAAGGGACGTGAATGTACTGTGAACCCCAGTAGTGAAAGGTCAGCGTTTACCTGCGTCAGCGTTTGCCGTGTGTGTCAGTGGCGAGGTGGAGCACACGGGGCAACACTCGCCTTTTGGAAACACCACCGACTGGCAGTCTCTGAGCTCCTCACACACCTCGTCCTCACACACTACAAGGCCGCTGTCGCACACACAGGTTCGACACAGCGCCGGCCTCCATATCTCATTGTCGGAGTAGACTGTTCCGTTTTCCTGACAGCCGTCTGAGTCAAGCACAGCAGCAGCCGACATGTCAACATGTTCCTCTACGGATGTCTGATCCAGTGACGATGATGAGGACGACATGTTGGAAACTATAAACTTTACAGTACGACCGGCTGGTTGCTCAGTTTAATGAATTCAAGCAAGCAATTGCATACATGAAGTTTAGGTAACAGCTTTTTCTTTTCTTTTTATAGTTTTGGGTTTATATTTTGAGCGAACCTGGAAATGAAAGAAAAGGGGCTGCAGTTTCTCCGTTTGCCCACTAGGTTGCATCAACCGTCTTTAAGGAACAACTGCAGGAACTAGCTGCGTATAAAAATATAACTGGAAATCTCATTTATGCTGCGTGCTTAAAATAATGGGGAAAATAGAAAAATGTGACATAGTTTACATTTTTCACACTATAACTCAGAGCAGATTCACTTTAAGGATATTCTCCCGAATTGGTAAATTTAAAAGAAATTCATCGATAACATTTTCATGTTTCATGAAAGACACCTGTAGCCCTTGAAAGATTTGACATTTTGCCACATTACAAACACAAACATCAATGTTTTCTTATGCGATAAACTAAAACAAACTCGTGCATGATTGCGAAATGGAGGGAAAACTGATGCACGGTTTTCAGAAGTTTCACCAAATTACATTTTAAAAGCATGATGAACAATTGTAGAACAATTTCTCCCACTTTTGGGTGATTTCTCCATGCTTCATTTTAAGGAAGCTGATGGTGAAGACGAGAAAGCATGATTCTGCCACTGGTCTTCAAATCAATATCTTCAAATCATTTTCTGATTAGATTGGGCATGGAACCCCAAAATATAAGTATAAAGGCTATATATGACTTTGCAGTACAGTACGCATTTTGAAACAACTTGCTTACTAGAATTTTAAAAGAAGGCATGAGGAGAAATTAAAATGTCGTAATTTCGACATATTTGAGGCAAGTCGCTGCTTACCTGCAGAGGCCTTTAATCTAAGCTGACTAGACTGTGGTTCAGTCGACAACTTTTGGCTGTAAAGTCGTCCATTAACTCTATCTGCAGGCTACTGTGCAATTATCCTTTCAAAAGCAATCTCTGCCGACATTTAACATGAAACATATATGCTTAGTAATTAGCATGTATTTCACCGTCAGAGTCCTCACTTGCAACCAGTCACAGCAGGAACACATGCTAACAACATATGCAAAGAGCGAGCATAATCATTAGTTACTTTGCTGTTATTAAGAAAAATGTGTCTTTATCGCTTCATAATAACACAACTCACATATGCGAAGTGATTCATCATCAAAAATACAGTTTTATTACATTTTGTTAGCAGGGGATGCCAACGGTTTACCCAGGGACCGTTTGCAGGACATTGTTTGGACCCCAAACATGACGCAACTTAGACTTTTTGCTACAGGCACTTTAAGGGTGAGGTTTGATTGACAGATGAAAATACATAACGCTGCTCCTTTAATGGGGCCATAAACAATCAGCAACTTTGGTTGAAAAGCAGACATACAAAAACTTTGGCTATATATATATATATTTATATGTGTGTGATATCAGTATGTTTTTGTTAGTTCCAGTTAGTTATAGTTTTTCCAGATTAATTACCATTTTTATTTCGTTCTGCTAATGACAGTGTTTTCTCGATTTCAGTTTTAGCTGGTATCTATTTATTAAATAAGATTATACACTTTAAAGGATTTTGTCAGGGTTAGATTTCTGAAACCTGTTTTCATGATCGGGGGGAGTAAAATGCCGAGCTGGAGTTGTACGTGAAACATGATTTATGTGAAGTTGGACATTACGCAATATCTGGTTCACATAGCGAGTGATGAATTCTTCAATTTAACATTTAGACTTTAAGAGGAAGACACACTTTGTTTCTAAGTTAAAAATCCAGAGTGTATTTCAACATTTTTTTTTAAATTTTTTATCATAAGTGCACAGAAACTATTATTTTTCCTGGATAACTGATCGCCAATTACCTACTGGCACACGAGGATAAAAATAAATAAATAAAAATAAAAGCAGTCCGCATACTTAAAATTGGAACAATATTTAGGTTTGATGTGAAAAACTTTATGACTCTTCATGTCTTAGTATTTTTATTTTAGATCTTTCTCAAACACCTGGCTGGAGGGGGAAAAAAGGAGAATAAATATTAAAATATATAAATAAATAAAGAAACAAACAAAAAAAGAATACCAAGGGTTAAATCTCGCCACCTGCTGATGCTGTGGGCTTTATGAGTGCATTTAAATCCAGTCATTTTCTGACGTCGCTAAGCACTAATTATGTGGCGAGGCCGCTCCCCGAGAAAGACGACGGTTTTCAGCAGCTGCAGTTATTTCAGGGGAAACCACTGAGACTATATTATATGTTAGGTTTGGGTTCAAACTTGTGGTTTGACTTCATTCGGGACAGCAATGAGATACCACACCCGAAGGAAACTCCTGCTTTGAAACCTGCTTCAGACCGAAGGGAAGAGTCACAGGTGGGTGTGGAGTGTATTTTTGCAGGACAGATTATATTTATGACAGTTATGCAGCCTTTTAGGTTTTTACCCTTTGCATTTCAAAAACTTTCCAACAATGCACGTTTTTCAGTTCCACATAATTATAGCTTAAGCTACAGCATAAGCTTGTACTATGTCCAGAGTTTATGTCTTTTTACACATCAGTACAACTGTTCGCCCCCTATGCCCAAACGTAGGTTACAAAGATCAAACCGCCATGCAAAGGACTTGAACAGGAACTTTGCTATTTAAAGATTAGATCAAGTCAAGTGCAAACTGGTGGGCAAAGATATTCCCTTTTTTTTTTTTGTAACATTTTTTGTAACATTTATGGAAAAATATATATATATATATATATATTTTTTTTTTTTGACATTTTCTTCTACAAAATAAAGCAGTATGTAAACACACCGCTGTACGGATACTTAGCAAACATGTTTTCCAAAAGTATCGCTCTTATTAATATTCATTTGATTTTGATCTTTTTTTTCGACATTGTGCAAGAAATGTAGGTAAACACGGGGCAAATCCAAGTGCTTTAGATGATTACGAGAAAAATACAAAGGCAAACAAGCAAAACCATTACACTGCAGTGGCAAAGTGAGTTCTTCCTGTGGTTCTTCCACGCTCTGTATTCATATGGATGTTGTTGAACACTGACAAGGGCAGTTTCAGTACTGTGGTGTGCACAATGTTGAGGAGTTGTTGTTGTTTTTTAGGCTCCTAAATAATACAAGCATTTCCTGGACTTAATTTTGTACACTAGATATTGATGGGTGGGGGGAGAGTTGTGTTGTTTTTTTAACTCTTCATGATGTTTTTATGAAATGTTATCAACTATGTTTTTCAGAGTTGCTGACAGAGGAACTTGGAACCCTTTCTATAACTAGCTTAGCCTCAAACCTAAACTCAAAGCACGATAGCAGAGGAAGCACTGGTAGCTTCCTCTGCTAACTCCAAAACATCATAACCTCTTTAAGCAACTGATTTAGATTTAATGTCAAGTTATATTAGAACTATTTTAGTTTACAGCTGAACTCTAACAATATAGGTGTAACCTGGACACAAAAACGTTAGCGCTAATGTTAGCTAAATAGCATTGCTAAACATTCTGCTCTCTGTTTGGCGAAATATTAAGATACGTAACTTTACGTAAAATTGACTTCTTTTTCCACTTCTTTTTTTTTTTTTTTTTTTTTTTTTAGCTATACAGTATGTTATAATGTTATTCCCTCAACAAAAACATACCTGTCTGAGAAATTCTTTAATCTCTTGGGTGGGGACAAGCGCTGCCTTTGAGACGCAATGCCTCCTGGGAGCTGCAGTTCTTACGCTTCCGCCTCACAGAGCCGCTCTCTCCCCACCATCATAACCCCCAGTCAGCTCCTCCAGAGTTCCCAGCAGCATTTAGCAAACACCTGGTGAAACTGCTGAGCTCATTACAGGAGCTATGTCTTTGTAAAAAATGTTGTTAAACGGTTAATAGTATAGAGGAGCCATCTTGTGACGACTGCTTGGAGGCGGAGTTTCAGAAAGAGCAGGAGTTTTTAAAGAGACAGAGGACCAATTTCAAGATATTAGATTATG